>JAAXNX010000332.1:0-33193 GCA_036491905.1 Folsomia manolachei
CATAAAACCTCTGCCTACCAACCCCACAGAATCTATAAAACCTAACCGTTGAATTTGGAAAAATAATTGACATGAGCAGGATTCGAACCTGTCAATTTTTAGAAAAAAGGGAGGAGGAGCTTTGAAAACCCGGACAGAGCCAGCAGGCAGGGAGATCCTGGCGTAATATTAGTAAGGATTTCTGCATAAGATATTAATGCAAGAATGCATGCATAATCAGAATGTCAAATAGCAAGGCTATTATGCAATATAATTGGAATGTAACAGTTCCATGACCCTTTGTAATGGGCGTATTATTTAATTAATGTATTCTTATAAAGACAAGCTTTACTTATTAAATAAATCTGTTATCATTCGAGATTCAAGAGGATAAGAACTGTCTTATACTTCAACACAATGATATTGGAATTATCTACATATATTTTTTATTAATCCACAGAAGTACTGATGCTTTTGGACGTGTCGCTGAATTTTTATCTGTGGCCAACTGGGCTCCGGGAACGTACAGGATTTGGTGTGACATCAAGAAATTTTATGACGCCCAGAACATGCCCACCTTTTTCCCAGGACTTCAAGTAACTTTCGATTTGGTAGATCCACACAAGGATTATCACGTTGTGTTTTTGCAAAGTCCGTATGGATTCACGACATACAGGGGGACTTAATTTTGAGTTTAAATTTAATGTTATTTTAATGTAACTAATTGATTAATATGCTGAAGCGGTTTTTAAAGTCTTGTATAGATTTAGTTTTCATGAATTAAAAATATGTCGTTGTACAAAGTGATCCAGCTACCTTTAGCGAAAGACAACACAATTCAATGCATTTCTCATGTAACAAATTAATTGCGTAACCTCGAATTTTTATTCAGTTTAAATATCACCCATCAATAGTTTTTTAAATCTCTCTTGCAAAACAGCCACAACGAAAGAAGAAGTGTTATTTTATGTTGTGAGCCGGTCAATTCTGCAAAATGTTTCTTCTACGCTATGCATGGAAACTGTATGCTTGCAATAGATGGAGACAAAATATTATTGCTTATTTTTTTAATGTCCACATTTTTGCCAATCTCTAAAGACTGTGTGAGATTCTGCAACATATTTGCAATCTTGGATCATATCATATTCTCCAATCATGCCCAGCAGTCCAGAACCCTTCACTTTTTCTACGACAGCTCTGTCTTGCTCCATCCTGGATGACAATGAGACGTGCACAATCCCAACGTTAAGATTTCTTTGTTTGGAAACCACCATCGAATTGATTTGCAATTCCCCACTTGGTTCTGGTGAGCTTAGAAGAGATGCCAGAGGAAAACGGACCATCCGTCGCTTACTTGACGAAATGCTTCCACGTCAATTACAGGTGCGGACACTATCATGTTTATTTTAGGTCCAAACTTTTTTGTAAATTACACCAAGCACACTTGTTTGTAGATTGACCTAATCAATCGAGCCGTCCGTAAAAACTCCATGGACTGTACCGAAGTAGTGCGCATGATGGAATTATTTGAGCCAAAGAGTGTCATCCAGGATGAGTTGGACTTACTCGGAAATTTTCGAAACGTCCACGTATCCATCCACCACTGGATGAATAATACAATCCTTTGGGGAGTTCGTGCACTTGGCACTCGAGATCTGGATACTGAACACTGCAACAGACTCTACGACTACATCCAATGGAGTGGCACCCTTCATAAGAAACATATTCGAAAATTCGCCATCCAAACGGAACCCCATGCTCTGGCAACTTCTCGACTACCACATATTCTCGCTCAATCTTCGTCCCTCACCTCCGTCACAGTTATTACAGGAGGAACAAATCACATCCTTCGCATTCTTGGGAGGAACTGTCCCTCTTTGAAACTTCTTGATGTCACACTATCCATCGAAGTGACAGATGCCGGACTGGCTGGACTTTTACTCAAACAATGGAGATCCCATACTTTGCATCCATTTCGAAAAATGACGATAGCCTCGGCTCGAGCATTTTCTCAAGAGGAGAAGAATCCTTGCAGCGCCTCCCTTGTCAAAGTTATCCTTGTTGGGACCAGTGTCACATTGAGGGCAACGGATCTCGCATGTATTATCCTGGGAAGAGGAAGTTATTATGTTGGATTCCATCCTGATTCCATAATCACGCGTCCCCTGGGAGGAAAGACGGTTGGGGTGGAGAGGTCCTCGGTGAACTTGTCATCTGCAGATTCTCTCCTCCCAATTTTTGGTGGGGATGAGAATGAAGGGGTTAGGAAAAGGATGAGATATATTGTGAAAACGTGTGCAGAAAGGTTTGAAGGACGAGGTCATGGGTCGGATATTATGGACCATCACTTCGTTCCGGATTGGGGTTATGGACAAAGTTTCATCCGAGGGAAGGACACTCATCTAATCGAAGCCATGATTGGGACGCGACTACATGGAACTAGTTTCCATATAACGGGTTGGTTTTAATAATCGACAAAATATTTCTTAAAATTTTTTATTCTTTTAAAAACTTTTCTTGGATTTCATGCAGAATTGATTCTGAGTTTTTACTCATTTTTCTGGAACGCAACAACTTTTCCTGATCTCAATGAGCTGGGATTGAATCTCCCAACACTGGTCGTACTCAAAGGACGGATTCAAGGGAATTGGGGAGTACAAAATCGAAAACTATTTCCAAATTTGAAAATAACCGACGTTTGGACAGTCAATGATGCGACGGTACTTTCCTTTTTGGAATTTTGTCCTCGGATTCAAATTTTTAAGTTCAATTGTTTGGATGCTGCTCGGTAATAAAATCGATTGTGAATTTGTCGTGCATGAATATAACTTGCATATATTTCCACTCCTTCCAGCCCTGCCAATAACAACCTGGTCTTGAATGATGTCAACTTTTGCCGATGTCTCGACGCTAATGAGTCTCTACTAAAAAGTGTAAAAGAATTTACAATCAGTGTCACACGAATTGGTTCACACTTGACAGTACAGTCGGTGCAATTTCTGCTGGATCATGCCCCAAAATTGAGACGACTTGGAGATTTGGCATGCTGGAATTTGAATTGGATTGAAGTTGCTACACTGGAAATTGGAATGACGGCGACAAATTCTCAATGCTCTCTTATCACGATGGAATATCCACCAAAGGAGAATGTTGAATATTTGCTGTGATTTGTGAAGCGAATTATATTTTGCAGTGTGGATTGCACACTTAAATTCAGTAGTAATTTATAAAAACTTTGTAGATTAACATAATATAAAAATCGTGTAAATAAATCACTCCTCCAATTCATCTGTTTTCAACGAGTCTTAACTTCATTTGGATGATATGTCTGCATTTTAAAGCTATTTTTACTGAAATTCAATATTTTAAAAAGTTGTTTGGATCAAGACTCGGAAATCTATAATGTAATTAGATCACTATTCTGTGGGGTAGCTATTTGATAAATTAATTTCAATTTCATTAAAGGGACGTCCCGATTAAGATGAAGAATTCCTGCACGGAACAAGCAATAACGAATTAACAAATTAAGTAATTGGTATTACATTTTTTTTAAAAACTGCGTTTGCCTAACTATTTATACAAAGCAGGAACAAGTAGAACTTGTTTACATTTACATGCATTTAACTTGTCATTATTGACATTTCTCAATAGCCTCACTGCATTTCAATTACTCGACGTGGACGCTATAACACAACATCAAATGGTTCTGAAAAATGTAAATCATTAATTGAATCATTACTTGCGGACTTTGGTGTGAATACTGCAAATAAACAACTTTAAGAATAGTCTCGCTGACCCACATTCATTTACGAAGGTAATTGATTAACTAACTTCAGTAACTTCATATAAAATGTCACATTCAGTTATTCTATTGTGAACTTTTCATAATCATGTGGTCAAAAAATGCACTCAACATTTTCGTTGTATTGCTATACTCTACCGGAAACTTGTCTCCCGCATTTTGTGCCGGTTCTCGAAACAATAACATAAATACAGCAGAAAACAGATATCAAGCAGGTACAAAATCCTCTTTCAACTACGAAGTGGGCGTAACCTCAACCCAACCCGAAGCATATCAATTGATAACACAAAAATCCAAATACAAGCGAGCCATTGAAGTTGACGACAGTTCAACTAAACTTTTGGATGGAGTGAATACAAAAGTGGGAGAGTTTCCGTTTCTTGCGTCTTTGAAATATTATGGAAGTCATTCTTGTGGGGCTTCTATACTGGACTCCAATCACATCCTGACAGGTGTACTTCTTGTCAATATTCATTATTCCTGAAATACGAACTCATTTCCAACCTTTTGGCAGCCGCACACTGTTTTCAAGACGATCTTGACCTGGATTTTGACCTAGACCCGGAGGAATATTCCGTCACAGTTGGGGAACATGATTTAGAAGCAAAAGACCGATATGAACAGAACCTGAGGATAGAGCACATTTGCATTCATATAAATTATACTGCTTCAAATCCTGCTGCAATGGGGAATGACATCGCCATAATTCGACTCAGGGACCGGGTGCAATTCTTCCCAGGCATTGTTGAACGTGCTCGACTCCCACAGAGGGATGGAGAAGTTATAGACATTCGTAGTGGAACGGGTACAATCAGCCATTAAATTAGTTGTAAAAATTTGAAGACATTTTTTTAAATTTTTAATAGCTGATGTTGTGGGCTGGGGATCCACCGGGGTAGATGTAAAAGGAAAAAATGTTTTTCCAAGACTTCTTATGACCACTTATGTGACATTATATCAAGCGAAAGAGTGCTCAATTTTTATAGGAGTACCGTCAAGCCTTATCTGTGCTGGTGATGATAATCCAGTAAATGCGAGGTTAACTTGCGGCGGAGATTCGGGAGGACCGATTATCTGTTCGGGGGTGGTCTGCGGCCTAACTTCCTTTGGTGATAGATGCAATCATGACCGCACAACAAGAAGAGGGGCTTTTACAAGGGTTCATTACTTTAGGGATTGGATAAGCCACTATGTTTCAGATGAAGGGAATGAAAGCCAGTGTCGTGCAATTTATTAAGTCATATTCAGGTTTTTGCCAGATTGTGGTAATGCTTTTTTAGTATGTTAAGAACGTATGACAAATACGTGTAAATCTCAAGAAAAAATATTCATTTATTTTGAAGTTTTACTTTCGTACAGTTCAATGCAAATAACTGATTTATACAAATAATATAGTAAAACCCCATCAATTAAAAACCCAGACATAATTTTAAATTAGAGTGGAATACAAAATTGTGTCACAATGATTATGCTAAAAAAGATCCCTTTCAAAGTACAAATATATTACAACGGAAACCCACCCTACACAAAGATACGGGATAATATTCATGTATAATTTACAAATCAAAATTATTTCCATCCAAGGGATCTTTTTCTAAAATCTGATCTGGTCGTGTATCGCCTTCTTTTGCCATTTCTGCCAATCCTTGCTTAACATCATCCGGCAGGAATGGCTCATAATTCTTGGCAGTACTCCTTAAATGCTTAATTTGATTCTCATTCTCATTATCAAACTCATTCAACGCCTCAGAAAGCATGAAACTCGCCAAATTCTCGCTCTCACTGTCGTCCAACCCATTAAATTGGAAGATAGTGGGACAAAGGATTCCCCAAATAATACAGGATTGACCCTTATTATACGACACCCCCATGTTTTCCGAGTTAAGCTTAAATATACGGAAAGAATAGTATAAGGAACCCTTGCGTTCGGATTGTTGTTCCTCTTTGTTACTTAGCTTAATAAGCCCATAGACTCCAAAAATAATGCGTCCATTGCTCACATGAGCATACTCTCGAACAGTTTTAAACATTGTTTCATCTGCCAAGATTAACTTCATGTCTCTAACCTCTTCCTCATTGACTATTCCTTGCTGGCTCCAAATGTTCAAAATATCCCCAAGCCTTTTTAAAGAAGCTTCTTGAACGATACCGGATTTACCGAGGCCATCGAAACCGGACAATTTGACCCTGTCATGGATTTTGGATCCCTCTTCAACTCGGTCAGTGGGTGGGTGATGGTATTTTGAGAAGGGGTCCAGAAATCCGACTTGCATCCAGGATTGTAGGGCTCGGGTTGAGAATATTTGAGTATCGTCTGCACCATTCCCTGGGAAGGAACAGAACAGGAAACATCCGCCCAAGAGGAGAATTGTGAGTGGAATGGAACCCATAGCGTCCTGAAATTGATAAGTTTCTTAAATTAGGAAAAGTTCGTTATACATAATTTACGAGTCCTTGTAGAAGGTAAGGTAAATTAAAGTAGTCAGCTTTATGATACTTTTGTATGAATATTTAGTATAATTTGTAAAAGCGTAATTAACTATTCTTACCTCAAAATCTCAAATTTTTGAAAATTAACTTCGGGAAATTTGCCTTCTCACAACTTTTTTTTACGGAATACGGTTGTCTGAAGCGTGGAATGGAAATGGAGCTAGATTTTCTTTAGGTTGCCTTTTTATACTGGAGAGAGAAAGGTCCTTTTTCATTTATATTATGTTACTTTGTTTAACAAATAATACTTGTCAAGCTAAAGTTGTTTTTTTCCTGTCGCATTCTGCGAGTCCCTTGCCTTTTCTTGGAACCGTAAAAAAGATATCTTGATCTAGATTACCGGTAAATCCTTGACCTAGTGGTCTTTCTTTCCTTTATATTAAAATGTACAATGTGCAACCATTGTGCTTTTGGTTAAAATTCTATAAAGGATCAAATATAATATGTATTCTGCGTGTTGTATGCCATTTAGTAACTGTTTGGATCGAGTAACGAGATATCATGTAAATTGTAAGGGTCTGTAAATAAGCGTATTACTATATAGCTTGGTTTCGGTTTTAGAAAACACATTTTATTTCTTGATGGTTTTAAGGACTTATGCATAGTATATTTAAAAAGGTATGCATTTAGCCGATGGATCCTATCCTCGTATAATGGGTAAAAATCCATGCCATAAAACTTGCATGGTTATCATTGAACTTGTACTTATTGTTTCAGCCTGATACAATACAAAAGGGTGGGCAGGGGGTTCTGGCCAAGATAAAATTACCTGCTACTCGGTCAATTTGCGCTTGTGAATCTTGGCGACTGACTCAATGTGAAGCCCTTTAGTTTGCCGTATTAGTCTAAGTCTCCGTTTCCAGGAATTAATGACGTTTGACACCATGATTTGAGGGATTTTGTTCCATTCGTCGTTGAGAACTTTCCACAGCCCGTTTACTGTGGTCACCTTGCGTTTGAAAAGACGCTGCTTTAAGTAGCCAAACCCGAAAAAGTCCATGGGGCTGAGGTCAGGGGACTTAACAGGTATGTGGGCGTTAGGCATGATGATTATTCCGAGTCTTGACTTCAGATCCGCTGCATACGCTGCAGTTTTCCGGGAAGTGTGCGAGGACGCCTGATCATGATGGACCACTACCTTGGACGCCTCACTGCCATACAGGTCCACGACTTCTTTCTCCAACCAAGGCTTCAAAACTTCGGAGATGTAGTACTCTGAGTTGATTTTGACTTTTGGAGGCACTTTGTGAAGGGATAGTAGTCCAATTTGAGGGCACCGGATCTCCTTTCCTCCGGTAGCAAATTTTTCTTTTTCCATTGCAATTGGTGAGGTAGAACCAAGCCTCATCAATTGTGACCATAAATTCGGATTTTGGTCCGGATAGATACTTCTCATAGACCTTTCTAGCGGTCGTCTTACGATTGGCCACGTGGTGAGGTTTTAAACTGTGAACTTTCCACTTTTTACGTGTTACTAACTTCAAATCTTTATGAATTATGCGGCCAATTGTTCGTCGACTACACTTCAATCGTCTAGCGAGTTCATTTTGAGTAGGGAGGGTTTTCCTTCTTGATAAGATCAGCGACCTTCCGAATTGTGGCTCGCGTGCGTTTTGTGGGGGTCGACTTTCTAGGTGGTGGCTTTTCTCCTGCTTGTTGAAATTCACGAAAAATGTAATTGTTTTTTATAATGTTGGCGACTGTGGACTTGCTCACATCAAAACCGTTCAATTTGCACTTATCAACAATGGCCCTGGACGACAGTTTCTCTTTGGAAAACGCCCTGACTAGTGCTTCACACTCGGGGGAGATTATTTTAGGCATTTTTGAAAATTTCAAAAAACACAGAAAAGTCTTTCTCTAAAAACTATTCTAGTTTATGATTATACCAAATTCGGTGCCAAAATTCACGCGCTGTGTCAGTTATCGCAATTTGTACCTTGGCCAGAACTCGCTGCCCTTCCCTCTGTAAACATAATATAATTCATGATCTTTTGAACGGTACTGGAGAGGGTTAACTTGAAATAATTTATTTTCTCGAGCTTTCGCATGCACGCTTCATCAGAAGTCTCTAGCAGTCTCAGGAGTCATCAACATAATATAATGCTGCAGGATGTACCAATTAGTTATAGATTGTAAACATTCAACGCGAACGTGTTTTGTTAGACGTCAGGAAAAGAATCAGGTATGAGGAATAAACCTGTAGGAAAAAAACGACTACATTCATCTTCTCAAAATTCATACATGCATTAACTACAAGGATCTGGTTAAAGTAAAAGTAAACTACTTATAATATAGCGTAGAAATAAGAAGAACAGCAATAGAAATTACAATAAATACAATGGAAACAGCTAAACAGCATCGGTCCACCAAAACTGCGATGTACATCCACTTCTTTTTAAGTAATTCCGAATTCGGATTTTCAGCACAAACTCTAACTGCATTAAAACCTTTTGCATTTTCTTTTTCTGTAGCTTCCTCCCTCAAGAGACAAGTTGTAGTTGGTCCTTCGACCGCATCCGTTTTGTAAAATTCATTTTTCGCCTCCATCCTCAACATCCAGGGCAGAATATTAAATAAAATTTTCTGAATTACTGCCCCTCCTCCCACATCTCTCGGAGGACGATGTGCAGATCGGACCTTGAGATTTATGACCACCGTGCTCACGACGGAAGATGCAATCATAAACATGACACAATTAAAATAAGTCCCTAACAAAGGGACACCTCCCGAGTTGGAGGGCATACTTTCGGCAATCTGGTTTAGGAACACAATCAGCGAAAAGAGCACGGTCACACCTAAGGACAACTTTTCTCCGGAATCTGGTGGTAGGGTGAATCCCAAAATAGCAAGAAAACCTGTGGATTACAAAATTTTTTTTTTTGNTTTAGGAACACGATCAGCGAAAAGAGCACGGTCACACCTAAGGACAACTTTTCTCCGGAATCTGGTGGTAGGGTGAATCCCAAAATAGCAAGAAAACCTGTGGATTACAAAATTTTTTTGAGGAGAAAGTCACTAAAAATGAAATCATTTTTATAATTTGCATCGATACCAATCAGTCCACAGGGAACAACAAGGTTAAAGAAGTAATACATTCTCTGACGTTTAATGACAAGGGTGAAACTGACTGAGATATAAGCTTCCGGGCAGCAGTCATAAATTTTCTCCAACCTCTCCGTTTCAATGTCCAAAAGTTTCCACTCTCCATTCGGAATATACTCGTCTGTCATGTCCACCGATAATTTGCCCCCAATGAACTCAAGATTCATTTGTAGGGCGGAATGTGTCCAACTTCCCACTTTTATTTCGCACCTGTGGGTTTACACACTTCATTTATTGACAGATTAATAATTCCAGGAGGTGAATTGTTTTTCAAATTTACCGTTGCGAGTCGAACGGGAACCAGGTAATGTCCATTTTGCAAGTAGTTTTCAGCACCATGGGTGGAACATAAAGAACCATGCCATGACTGTAGATGTTTGCATTGATACTCATTTCCCGATGATGACTTGATTGGAATATTTCCTCATCACCCATGTTATAAAGAAGGATGTCTGGTTTCCAAAGGTAAAAAATAGGGATTCGGACAATGGTGATGTTGTCGAACTCCAGGGGATCCCAAATCAGGGAAATGTCATTCCAAAGTGTTTTCAGCCATATATTAGTTGACAGGGTTTGCTGTTTCTCATTTACGTCCACGATTTGTAAAATAGACATTCCAATCTTGACATTGATCACGTCCCCTTCTGCGGCAACGGGTCGAGGTAGTTTGCTGTAATTTGCGAGTAGAGTATCTATCAAGCGTCGTTCTGTTAAGGAAGCAGAGATTGTTTTAGTGGTGGCAGTTAAATAGATCAGGAAAAATACTACGGTAAGATGGTGAAGTTTTCCCATATTTGTTTAAAAAAATTGAAATACGCAAGTTTTTGCGGTAATATTTGTCGATTTATAGATGAAACGGGAGAGGAAGTAGTTTCTTTTTCATTTTTTGCGAAGTTTGTTGCAGAGAAAGCAACCACTTTCTACTAAAGTTACAAATACTGTACTATGATTAATTTTTTGTTGTACGCTATTTATTATTATGCCATTAATTGTGAGCCGTATAAACAATGTGCCCATATTACTTCGATATTACTTTGCGCGTAACGCCTTACGTAAACGAAAAATAATTGAACGTGACGCTACTGTCCAAGCACTTCCGCTGTTTTTTTGGGAATGATTGATGGTCAGACGGATAACTTACCCTCTTATACCCTCAAATTCCAGTCAAAATAGTCCCGAATATTTGGTGTTTGCCCATACCAACTTATTGGGATCAAGTTGGGCCATAAAGACATAGATGCGAATATGGATTATGCAAAAAAAATACATTAGATGAACTACAATTTCGAAATTACAATGAATTAAGATAACCACGTTTCTGTTTTTACGAACAAGTAAATTGAGACTCATGAAACTACAGTTTTCAGGGCACTATAACGGGTAAAGCTAAATGCAAAACTAAACAACTATTTACATTCATTCATACCACGTCATAGATCGTTGAATCTTTGTTGCGTATATTGCATCAATACAATTTTTTAACCCTTTACCGAATCATCTGTTTTATGTCATGAGTCGCTTTTTCCATGTGATGATCTTAGTCAAAAAAAGGAAGGTCACATCAAAACCCTTCTAAAATGTAGTGCATTAATTTAATAATTTTGATAATGCATCCGTAAATTCAGGACAAAAAGTTTCCATATGCGTCCATACATATAGGCATTTTAAAATTCCTCGATAGGAATCCTATGATAGAATGCACAGCAAAGTTTTGGAGATTAATAAAACCGCAAACCATTGGTTAATATTTTTCACTATTCTAACTCAACCACTGACTTGAGCATTTTAAAATTCCTCGATAGGAATCCTATGATAGAATGCACAGCAAAGTTTTGGAGATTAATAAAACCGCAAACCATTGGTTAATATTTTTCACTATTCTAATTCTAACTCAACTACTGACTTGGTAAATATCTACAATATTTTATGTAATGCAAACTGACACTGTTGGTACATAATAATTCTATAATGAAGAAACTAAAAATGTTAATTTTCAGTAACATGGCAAATACCAGCAGCAGTCCGTGCAAAATTTACTTGCGCCATGACCAAAGAGCGTCTGACATTGGTGCCCATAATAGCGAAGAATTTAAAATTCCTCGATAGGAATCCTATGATAGAATGCACAGCAAAGTTTTGGAGATTAATAAAACCGCAAACCATTGGTTAATATTTTTCACTATTCTAACTCAACCACTGACTTGGTAAATATCTTCAATATTTAATGTATAATGCAAACTGCACTGTCCTTGCTACATAATAATTCTATAATGAAGAAACTAAAAATGTATAAATAATATTAAAATAATAAATATAATTTTCAGTAACATGGCAAATACCAGCAGCAGTCCGTGCAAAATTTACTTGCGCCATGACCAAAGAGCGTCTGACATTGGTGCCCATAATAGCGAAGACGTTGCCATTTACGCCAACAACTGGGTACAAGAAGGCCTTACACAACTCTCCCATCATTTACAAGGCACCCGTTTCTCAGTTTTCGAATCCAAAGGACCCTTACTAACATTTAGCATAGGTTCCAACATGACTTTGACAGAGCTACAAAAAATATCTAGAAACGAAGAGCAAAATGTTTCTGGTGTCATTAACTGGAGTCTCTACCACGACGGGGGACTTAATGATACTAAAATTTTATTGGCGATGAAGGGTATGGAATATCTTACTTTATAAAAGTCATATTTTTTGCAAATGATGTACAAACAAAAATACTATCCTTAGATCTCGTACGACAATCAATCCTCGTGGGTCGGGATGTTGCCACACATTATGGCGGATATCCGCACCACTCCTCCAGAACCGAGTTGAAGCCAAAACCTACCCGTTTATGTTTGTGACCTTGCAGGGCTACAATTCCAACGGGAATACAACACTGGGAGACTGGTCCTTATTTATGACAGGAAAGAAACTTCCAAAACTATTGGTCTCTTGGATGATTTTATATTTGAAGCGGTGGTTGGTGAAAAAAGGAAATCTTACCAAGAAGCCAACTTAGACACCAGTGGCAGATACATTTCAAGAAGAGGTAAAGCCATTTAAAGTCCACAAACTCTCTTTATTACCTCCATTTCAAATTCCAGGCTTCCACAATGTCCCATGTCTATTTGACGTGTATGCTTATCAGAAATTTGTAATTGGTGACGTAATCCTGGCCGGGCTGGCGATTGCATGATATGGCTTCGAAACACGGGGACAAAGTCGTCTTCAAGTTCTTGAAGTATGGGACAGGATTTTTTGCTGGACAATTTTCCCCCGAAACCATCGCCAATATTCTACCTGGAGTTGTGACCGGGTTGGAAATTCTTTTTGAGCAACATGGAGCCAAAGTGGGAGGAGTTATTCGACATGTCGAATTCCCATTTTACAAAATGGAGACAGAGAGTAAAGCAAGGATGAATGTTATTAAAGAAAAGTACTCTGTCACTTATTCCTTTAGTATGGATGACGCCTTAAAACCCACAAGGCCGGGCTGGCGATTGCTGATATGGCTTCGAAACACGGGGACAAAGTCGTCTTCAAGTTCTTGAAGTATGGGACAGGATTTTTTGCTGGACAATTTTCCTCCGAAACCATCGCCAATATTTTACCCGCAGTTGTAACTGGGTTGGAAGCTCTGTTTGAGCAACATGGAGCCAAAGTGGGAGGAGTTATTCGACATGTCGAATTCCCATTTTACAAAATGGAGACAGAGAGTAAAGCAAGGATGAATGTTATTAAAGAAAAGTACTCTATCACTTATTCCTTTAGTATGGATGACGCCTTAAAACCCACACATGAAGGACTGGTTGTGGCCACGACTAATTGTGGCGACTCCATGGCCGTCATGGGTAATTATTGTTGAGTTTCTTGAACTTGTCTGGAGTTTTGATTAACTTTATGGAACTTTATGCAGGCAACGAAATGGGGTGGTCCAGCGTGGATGCGTCAATTGCTGAGAACTTGGCTAGTAAAGCTGCAATATTCTGCCCTCTGCTAAACAACAAGATTAACACTATTTTCATATAGATTAACAAAATATAAATCACAAGTACCTATTACACAAAATTAAGTACAACATGGAAAGTATTTCAACTGAAGAATTTTATGCACAAAATGTACCTTTAGCTTTATACAATTAATATTAATCAACCACAGCTTTATTGCCAAATACATTTTGTGTACGACGACTGACTCTTAATCTGAAGAAATTAACAGAGATTAAATTCCGAAAAATGTATTGAATGCTGTTTTATTCTTGGTAAAATCCATTCCTTAATGAATCCCAAATTCATTCATTAGCCATAATTTTGTTGAGTAAAAGGTTTCAAACAAGTTCAACATGTCCAGCATATATTTTACGATAATCCATGTATTACATTTGCATCAACAACGATAACTCAGTTATCTGAAAATATGACAAAAATGCATGAATTTCAACCCTTTTCAAAAGTCTTGCCTTTGCCTCATTCTTAATCTGGAGGCGGAAGACTGGTTTTTTGTTTCTTGTCTCATAAAATCAAAACATTGACAAAATTTGTAAAATAGACTTTCTCTTGCCTTATCGGATAAGGCTTATCCATTCCTGGGGTGGGTGGGTGTCCATCTCTCTCACCCGAAATGTGGAGTGCTTCAACGGACCTCCCATTCGAGGATGGTAGCAATAGGTAAGAGCAAGATATTATCTTTCTCTGGGATCAAGGAATTTTGTCTACTTTTTTTCAATTGAAACAGTTGGACAGAATTTGGAGGAAATGAGATGATCAAATCAGAGCAAGAAGAGTCACACCCACAATTCAGTGAAGGTGGCGACAGTACTCTGCCAGACACCATGAGCCAGCCAAGAATTTGTCGTCGTAAGGCGCCCGGCGAACAGAAGACCCGCAAGGACTACAATAAACGGGCACGGATGTCGGAGGAAGATCAGGCACTGCAACGACAGAAGGAGAGAGAACAACGAAACAAAATGTCCGAAGAGGAGAAAGAGTTAAAACGGCAGAAGGGCAGAGAACGAGCAAGGGAGCGAAGGGCCACAGCTTCTGAAGAAGATACAGCGTTGAGACTGCAAAGGGAGAGAGAACGAGGGCGACAGAGAAGGGCCGCATCTAGGGCCAGAATGTCCGAAGAAGATCGAGAGCTAATGTTGCAGAGGGTGAGAGATCGAGTACGACAGAGAAGGGCCGTCGCTAGGGCCAGAATGTCCGAAGAAGATCGAGAGCTAATGTTGCAGAGGGTGAGAGAACGTGAACGACAGAGAAGGGCCGCCGTTAGGGCTGGAATGTCGGAAGAAGATCGAGAATTAATACTGCAGAGGAAGAGAGAACGAGCACATCAGAGAAGGGCCGGAATGTCCGAAGAAGATAAGGGGCTAATGCGGCGACAGTGGCAGAAGCAGAGGGAGAAACATCGGGGCCCAGATGGAAGGAGTCATCTGGAAGAAAGTCAGAAAATGGTAACAGGCAGTAGTCAAAGCCAAAACCAAGAGGGTGATCAGGTAAGGAAAATATGCTATTTTCCATACTAAATATATTAAAGATATACAATCTTTTGTAAATTTTTAGGAAGATTCAAACTCCAATCCTACAACTCTAAGTAATTCCCGGAGAAAAAACGAAAGGAATTGTGAAGACTATATCAAGAGTAGAGCCTGTACTCGAATAATCACAACAATTGATAGAGCTCTTACAACCGAAGAAGAAAAAGTTATGATAGTAGAATTAAGAAATTGGCGAAAACAGAAACGGCAGCAGCAAGAGACAAGCGACGAGCGTCAGGCATCTCTGGATTGTCCTGAGGTAGAAGAAGGGTGGGCATGGAAGGAATATATTTGTGTGCAATTAAAATATGAATTTCGAACTCGGAGGAATTCACTATGCGAAGAGGCATTAGAGATTGAAGTGGGTCCATCAGTCCCGTTTACAGAATCTCCTTTGAGCAGTGAGTATTGGAGTTGTGTGCCAAATTCTTCCGTTGAAATGTCTGGTACGATATTCATCTAATACACGGTTATAAATTAATTCTCCTTAAGAGTCCTGAAATCGAATCATATTATTTTTACTAGGTGGGGATACTACAAATGAGCGAGAAACCGTTCGAAATCGGTGGAAGGGCGTCATAAACAACGAGGAAAATGACCAACACGTCGTACCCATATCCTCAGTCAGCTGTAACTCTTACAATGATCAAGTAAAAATTGAAGTTGAAGAATACAACCGAGATGACAGTAATAGTTTACCAAATTTTGACGACACTGACGAAAATGAAGTTGCTGACTGGATTGCCCATGTGGTAACAGATGACAACCAAAGTGTAACCCAACCTGCTGATGTTACTGCTGGACAGGAACAAGGACAAAATGTACGATTGGAGTATTTTCGTCGCTTAAAAAATATCGCCAAACAGCAGAGGGCAGAGTTTGTAGCTGCGAGACAACGCTGGATCACATCAAATCCTAAAGATGGTGACAAACGAGCCCAACTAGACAAGGACCGTGATGCCTTGAAAGAAAGGTTAACGGCGAAGAAAGTTATAGAAGTTGAGAGAATTAGAAATCAACTAATTCATCAGAGAGACTGTTACTCCCAAGAATCTGAAGCCAATAGAAAAGTCAGGATTGCAGAGCTTTACAAGGCTGTTGATTCAAATATAAACCATGTCCGTCAATACATGGACAGAATCCGAAACCAGTCTGTAATTTCTGCTGAGGAAAAGCGAAAAATTGCCGCAAATGCGGCTAAATTACGAATCCGGATGGAGAGGGCAGAATATGAATTGCATCTCATTCTTATATCAGCTGTGGGGCTTTCTACGTCTGGTTACCGGCGTTTCAAGACTTATGGCCGTAGTGGTCGTTTACAATGGGCAGAGCCATTGCCGGATATGATTGGAACGATTTCTGTTCAGCATTTTGAAACTGCTTTACGGACCGAGATTAATGTTGAGTCCATCGTTTATTTTTCAAAACGCAAATCAACTCAGACTTATAAGAAAACGAGAGTTGAAGTTACATGTTATCGGAAATTGCTGGAGGAATTCTTATCGACTAGGAGAAAAAAAGTTAATGATCCATCACTGACCCAAGAGCCACAGACTGCTGCAGCTACTGAAAATGTTCAAATAGGTCCATCTCTTTATGAATGGATTTCACCCATTCCGGAATCCCAATCCCTTCAAGATGTTCAACGGTTTAAGGATTTTATTGAAAAATACGGACCGATTGTAAAAGAACATTTAGCATTTAAAGCATTTTTCGGAGCCGACAACTTCTACAAACACGTTAAAAATTATCCTCCAGATAAAAAAGTAAAATATGCAGAGAAAAATAATTACTATGTTAGAAAACGTTACATCAAGAAAAAATATGGGGTGGATTTAGGACCAGGAGAGTACTTTGATAAAAAGACAATGTCGTCGGTACCGAAACCACCAAGAGCTCAGTATGGATCAAAGCGAAGAGCAAAAACTGAACATGCTAATACAACATGTGAAGCGCAGAAGAATTTAGAAAACGAGAATTCCACTCCTCGTCATTCTCGTGTAAGTTTTACCTGACACACAATCAATTTTTTTTTAAACATTGCAACTTTGATTAAACAAATGATTCAATTTTCAGGTTGCGAAGAAAAATCTTACTCCAACATCATTAACCACTGATTGTGACCAATTTCAACATCCGTCTCTACTTACAAATCAACTTCAACCAGATACCAGGCCAATTACAATAACCTCCCCAGATGATAGCAATGACATGGATTTATCTAATTCCAGTAATTTAAATGATATTGCTACTTCCAGTCGTCGAGACAGCAGCGATGAGGATGATGGCTGGGTCCCACTTGGGTCTTATGAAATAGATTCCGTGATAAGAAATGACATTGTAAGTCTTTTTGTAACGATTATAACTGCAGGCTTTTGGTTTTGATAACAAAAATACGTTTCAATTTGCAGCTAAATCTTCCAAACACTGGAATAAATCAATATCAAATTCATCAAAACCTGAATTGTCCACCGCAGTCTATTCCATGTCTTCCTTCCCAACAATATCACGGAAGTAGGATGCAATTACGAAGCGGAACAACCATTAATGTGCATTCAAAATTTTCACAAAACCAGTATCGCCATAGTTGGGGAATAATGCCACATCTTCAACCTCTTGACGGGCTTCCTATACTAAATCAAAACTATATGAATGCCGACACACAGTCGCAAATGCCTTGGAACCAGAACCATCATCAAGAGAACACTCAAAATGTCACGCCACCCCTCAACTATTCTCTTCAGCTTTTATCAAATTCAGTAAGTTGAATACGAAGAATATTTTTAATAACTTTATTTTAATTAAAACTTGTGGTTTAATTCAGGCTCCACATCAGCAACCGTACGCAGATTGGAATCATGCTAATTCTCAACCACTATCTTCCTCTAAAACTATGTCAAATCCGATGCCAATTCTGCAGCCACAAATACAACCGACAATTACACAACAGCAGCAACATAACAATAATTCATGCCAAGAGTCCACACCATCCCCAAGGAATTCCGATTTTGGCGATGCTTCAAGCGTAGAGTCTCCTTCTTTATCCCCATCACCCCCAAAGAAAAAAAGAGGAAGGCCAATCGGCTGGAGGAAAACCAGTGCGAATTCAACAGTCACTACATCTTCTTCTTACTCGAAACCCATTTTCCGAAGAAATAGACGCTGTCCTGGAGAACAAAAACGGAGAGACGTCTGGAACAACTTTAAAAGAAATAAATTTTACGGCCTCCCAACCGTACCTAGGCCGCGGATACCTGTAAAAAATAGAATCAATGGATCAATAGAATCTCCTTTTGAACGCGACCCTGTTAAACTTCAAATCCAAAATTTTTCTCGTTTTGAACATTTATTTCCTAAAAAATGTGCACATTGTGAAGAAGTCCTTGGCGATGCAACTGCCATGAAGAAACATCTGGATATCAATCATAGTAAGAAATCAGACTTAGCTGAACCGACCACAGATATTGAGATCGCACCAACATTTTCTGATGGCATCAAGAAACAACGGAAATTAATGAGACTTCCTTGTGGAATTTGCTCCAATAAATATGAAGTAACAACTTTAATTCGACATCTTTTAACTAATCATTATGAAATGACGGCTCAAATTGACCAGATGAGTTGTCCATTATGCACTGGGACAGAGTGTGCCAATATATTATTTGATAATGAAAAAATACGGAAACATTTACGGTCAAATCATTCAAAAGAAATGGAATCTTCGGTAAGGAACTTTTTAAAATCAGATAATTGAGAACTATAATTCATATTACTAGTTTTTCTTTTTTTATTATTTATAGTGGATCATGGAAGTTAGTACAATTCAAGCAATAGCGGAGAAAGATAAGTATTTTTGTTCTTATTGTGGACAATCATATCCGACATATGACGATCTGAAGCGCCACTGTAAGGAAACCCATGACAAAGTCAGGTTCTGCTGCGTATATTGTGGGATCTATGTTAAAAAACAGAATTTTTTGATTGATCATACTAAGCTTTTCCATCCAGAGGTAAATGCAAATAATTTTTGACGATTTAGGAGTTTTGATTTGCTGTGATTCAATGATTCATATGGTCAACGTCTCCTAAATCATGTTTTATAGAAACCATTGCGATCGTTGCCAATTCCACACGTTGAAATTGAAGAACAAGACATATTCCGTTGTGTGGAATGTGAATCAGAATTCTCCGCCCAATCCTTCCTTGATGAACACAGAAAAAGCCAAGGCCATACCCTAATTGGCAGCTCAACGTCCATCCCCATTATTCAACGCTTCTCTTGTCCTGCTTGCAATCGAGAACTCCCGTCGGAAAAGCGAACACAGGAGCACTTTAAAAAATGCAATCATCGCAGTTATGAATGCTTCTGGTGCAAACGGCAGTGGAGCTCTAAGGCCGCAGTTTCAAATCATATTGCTGAATTTCATCCCTTGGAACCTCCGGTATGAGTATATGCCAATTTGACACTATCAACTGTGTATATAAGTTGTTAATCTTAAACGGCAACTTTATGATATGTGCAGGTCCCACAGGATCACAAAGAAAAAGAATCATACATGCTTAACAAATACAAATGTGAACTCTGTACACGAGCTTTCAGTGCCTTGCAGTGGTTGAGACTACATTGCATTAAGGAACATGAGTTGTTCAAATATATTCAAGAAAAGGTAATTTAACCTTTCAATATTTTACCAACATAGGGATAAAAATTATTATTTGTTTCTAGAAACTTCCAGTGGATGTTCCCCAGCAAGTAGATGCTATACCTGAAATTCAAATAGGAACAAACTCAGCTGCTACCCCCACCCCTCAAGGAAATAAAGGAATTCCTTGTCTTATCTGCAAATCCCCCTTCGTCGCACATAAAGTTCACAAGGAATTCGATAATTTAATGAAACGATATTGTATCCCCTGTGACCGGCTTCTTAGTCGTCCCATTGTTCTCGTCCTTCATAATGAAGTTGCTCATGGGATTGTTGCAAAAGCAAAGGGTAGAAGAACCCTTGTAGAACAAACTGGCCGTACCCTTGATTCTGGTAGCGACGATGTTGATGCGAATTCGTGCGTGACATGCTATTGTGGGCGTTCCTTTGCTCCTCAAAAGTTTCACGACGGACATATTTTCGTCTCGAAACATTCAAATTCCAGTAGGAGCACTGACACTAACGTACTCCAACCAGAGGATTGTGATAAACTTGCTGCAATTACAACGTTACCAATTTCAAATTCTAGTGAAATTACTATTTACTCGTGTCGAGTTTGTCTTAAAAATTACAGTACCCTCCAGTTTCTACAAGTCCATATTTCAAATGATCATGCAAAAGATGCTTTTACTCGAGTGCTTTGTAAACTTTGTAATTCCACATTTTCTTCAAAATCACTGTTAAAGAAGCACGAAAAGTTTAATCATTCCCAGGCTAGGATGGTTCGCGCCCGCTATCAATGTTCTTTTTGCGACCTTACCTTCTCAAATAGGGATAAACTGACTTCACATTGCAAGGGAAAACATCCAGATCAAAAGTTTATAGCGAGTGATATGAAGGTACGTGATGTGAAGACGTTTGGCTAAAATGAACCCATACTAACATTTAATGAACCCTCAATTTTTAGACCGTAAAACCGCACACTAATGTAGACAAAATGAAGGAAATTTGTAAAATATGCTCAATGACCTTTGGCTCAGGTAAAAAAACAAATTACTGTACCTCAACACATTATATTAAGTAAAATCAAAACTAAATATTTCATATTTTATGCAGAAATCCGTTTAAAATCTCATATGGCTATCAAACACCCCCCTTTTGATTCATTATCATTCTGCGCTGTTTGTGGTCTTCAGATAGGAAACCTCTACAGAGAAAGCCATATGAAAAACTACCATCCCGAAGTAATGGAAGGAATTATTGTGTAGAGAAGAGGAGTCAATCTGTCTGTATTGTGATTCTAATTTTTTTTTATTTGTTTTAGATTACAGATGCAGCCACGAAGAGATTAGTTAGCCTTCCACAAATTGTGGGAATGATTCAAGATATTTATGACAAGACTTCAAGGTTTCCTACCTCGTATTGGAAAAGAAAACATAACACTCAATCCTTTTCTACTACAAAGCGTAAGGCAAACAAGAAAGGAAGGCAGAGCTCTTCTTCAGATGAAGATGAAATTAGTGAGACTGAGGATGAAGTTAACAGTAATAGCGATGAAGAAAATAAAGCGGAACTACCGACTAAACAGCCATCTCCTTCTAAGTCCGGAAAGGTGTTGGCTCCAAGACCAAAGAAATGTTTGAAAACAACACTAAAATCTAGAAAAACAGTGGAACCTTTCAGAACTAGAGGTCGACCAATTAAGCAGAAGCTGTTGAAAGTTACAGATTATGCTAATTTAAAAAGCAATTCTGAGGACGATGACGATATGGATGACACTCCCAAAAAATCAAAAAGAATCAAGTCCACCATTACAACCCGATCTCGAACAACTGTGTCACGTTCGTCCACAAAATCCAAATATAAAGACGTCGATTCTGACAGTGACTTTGCCCCTGAGGAGTTTACTTCTGGATCTACCAGAAAACCTGTATCCAGCAGACAACGGAGCTTAAGAAATTTACCAAAACGTACTTCAACATCAAACAGATTATCATCAGCTCCGGCTAAATCAACTAGCAGAAACCATATTTCTACCTCAACTGCTATTGATGAGACCAGGAAACTTGTGCTTTGTTTAGAAAGGTGTGACAACATTATGAAAGGGCTAAATGCAGAAGCCAGTAGTAAATCTAAACTTGCGAAAGCCACAAATGATCTCGCTTCTCGCAAAAAAGGTGCTCAAGATATTATTATTGACAATGACTTGAATTCGATCGAAGATGAAGAGATTTTTGTAAAGCATGAAATTGATGAAGATGTTAACATCTTGAACATGGACATTTTAAGCCATTCGTCAAGTAATTGGCAATATGTTGATATGCAGACGAGAACTAATGACCTTGATTTTCATGTTCCAGAGAATGACCCTTTTGCTGAAATTTAAAATTTCAAGAGGGTTTCTAAGTTCATTTATATTTTTCCATCTAAACCGACTTTGTGTAATTGTTTTTGTTCTGTTGAATCAGTTAAAATAAAATTTTTATTATGGTGCAAACGCAGAATTCGTATGCAGAAGTATATTTCACTACGTATCACAGTTTTCCAACTTTTTTGCCCATCAGTATCTGAACATCGTCTCAACAGTGATAAATTGGTTGGCGATTAAATAGTATTCTGTATTTTTATTTTTTACCATCCAAACAATACTTCATTTCACATAACTTTCAATCCATCAAAATTTCCTAAATATCGGAACAGGCTATACATCTCTTTAAAGCACAAACGATCTAAAGAACAAATTCACATAGCAAATTCATTTGGTTTACATAGGTAAAGACTTTACCGTAAAGTACTTTAGTTCCTGTATGACTCGAATCATTCATCAGTTGTACGTACAGTTAAGAAGCGTTGAGTTGACGTTAAGAATATTTTCCAGTGGTGGCGGTTGCCATTTCATTCTCATTGAAACTAAAACAATAATTAAATACTGAATCGCTATTAATGAATAAAATTAAGTTGCAGTACGATGTAAAGTACACTTCTCCGATTGGTAGCATATTATCCTTAGTTAATATTAATATTAGGCAAATGAACTAAATTAAACATGCCTGCATGGAAGTCAACACATAAATAACTCAACCTTAACTTTCACAAATAAATAACTATTAAATTAAAACCCGTTTTCGATTTCTGATGCAATTAAAAGTTCCAAGCTGCAGGTTGTTGAATATCGTAATGATATCTTAAGTTAACAAATATCATATTAAATAACTAAAGATCATTTTGTAAGTTCATTTGCCTTCCATTCCGCTCAATTAAAAATGTCTTGAATTAATTTGGCAAATCCACATTTTATGTAATATCGCTCTGCTGTGGGTAGTTGCTTGCCACCGCACGGGTTGCAATTAAAATTAGAGTATAAGGCAATAATTAGCAGCCTTAGTTGCAAGTTGCATCATCGCATCTCTTTCAATTCGATACATTAAAATTTAGCAGAGGTAGTCCTACAGCTAAAAGTACGTCGTGGCACAGCTCACTTTATCATTTCACTAGGTAAGGTCGCATTAAGTTAAGGACAACTTCCGCTGCTTAATATTTAAGTACATAAAAACTCTTTTGGTTTGGTAACAAGAATATTCAACTAAAATTTTAAATATAGGAACAATTCAATGAAGGCCTTAATTATTACTACATTTATAAGATGAAATAACTATAATCCGTATTGTATAGATAGATGTCAATGTTTAAAAACGAAAGTTGACACAATTAAAAATATTAAGTACAATTTAAATATAGTTCCTGACTTGACTTGCATGAACAAGTCTTTAAAATAAGTATTGAAAAAGTACACACAAGGTTCTATAGCTGTCTTTGTTTCGATTTGTCATAAATTCTAAAATTAGTTGCCTCTGTGACATAATCTTCACACTCTTTCCACATAGTTGCCAGGAAAGGTCCCAAATAATCCCGAGCGTTGAGAGGTCCCAACCCACCATCCGTCATCGCATTTTTCCAAAACTTCAATAATATCACCTTCATTTAACTCGAGTTCGTCTTGGTGTACAGGTTTGTAGTTATAAATTGCACGGTATCTGCAAGCATCAAAAATAATTTTCAAATTAATGTCATTAAAGTGGAAGATGGAAAATGTTAATACTAGCAACAAACCTAAAAGGTTGATCATTATTCAATCTTGTATCAATCGTAATAAGTTCCAATCTCTGGTTCATTCGTCGTCGATTTCTCGTGTTTCGATCGTTCATCTTGTTCGGAGGAGGACTAAACACTTCGCCATAGTCAGAGTCATCTTGCAATACAAACTCATTTGGTTTGTAGTGATGCTTATTCAGAGAAAAGTCATCTCCATAACTGAGGCTATGCGCCACAGGTTGTCCCACGGGTTTCCCACCACCAGCACCTGGGGATTTACTCCGACCCGAAGATTGGGCTCCAATGTCTTTAACAATTTGAACGTAAGAAATGGGAAAAATTCCGGAGAGAATTGGATTTTTTTGCTTCCTTCCTTCAAACCAGTTGTTGTCTACTCTTCGGGTTAAAATTACAATTTCACCCTTGACTAGTTCCAACTCAAATGAATGGGAGGGGCGGAAGTCGAACAGAACCCGGGCTATGCCTTCCAAATCTCTACCGGTGTTTGATGACGAAGAGTATTTTGCAATTGTTGCTGGGGACGTGGGATCATCCGGCAAAACCTGGAAAAAAAACGTCAAACAATTGATTACTGTAAATAAAATAGATGTTGATGTTAACGTAAAATCATGTTTTTGGATTGGCTTAACTATACCTCGACATAACTACAAGGGAAAATGCCCAAGGGACTACTACCACCCCCACTACCATTCGGATAAAAATAGCTGCTCCTTCCTTGCTGTTGTCGTATCTCTCCCTCGTACCAATTCGTGTCAATTTTTCGGCGAATGTTAACCAAATCCCCTTTCTGTAGTTGAAGTTCCCTTGCACTTTGCGCTGTAAAGTTAAATTTCACTCTAGCCAGTGCTAGTGGAGGTCCGAGACCGTTTTTCATACTGGAAGGCGTCATAGGCTCAGGAGTACCCGCCATTCGCTGCCAAAGTCCACCACTACCTGGTCGGGCAGGAGTATTATTATCAATTAGGCCGTCGAACACGTCTCCATCTTCATATCTATTTAAAGGAATTGGTGATTTCTGAGATGGCCTGTGGAACAATAAATAATTCAACCAAGATTACGTAAATCGTTGCATTATAAATGAATACACATATTTGCACAATTATGGCGTCTCACACAAAATTGTCTGAATGCCTTCTACTTTCCATGTCCTCCAATTCCTTCATAAACTTTTGCTTTCTTCGTTCTTCATAAAGTAATTTCATAGCTTGTTGTTGTCTTCTTCTTAGCTCATCTTCCGACACGTA
This sequence comes from Folsomia manolachei, assembly GCA_036491905.1. Lineage (NCBI taxonomy): Eukaryota > Metazoa > Arthropoda > Collembola > Entomobryomorpha > Isotomidae > Folsomia > Folsomia manolachei. The sequence goes on from JAAXNX010000332.1 coordinate 24,904, forward strand.
TTCTTTCTCTTCTATACGAACAGGGGCTGGATAATGAATGTTAACCGTGGACTCAGAGTATCGAATGTTTTGCGAGGGTGAAGCTGCAACCACAAAATTTAGGATGGGGTAAAGTTAGTAAAGTCAGTAAGCGATTCAATATTTAACCTGTTCTAAATCCATCCATGTCGTCAAACATGGGATCTCTTGGGCCTGGACCGGGCACAAATTTTCTAAGCCCTTCAAGGGGTACTTCACCACCTTTCTGAATTTCCATGTACATATGTCTTTGCATGGCTGGTGACAGAGGGGATTGCTCCGGTGTTTTCACACCGGAAGTTTCCGTCGTTCGTTTACGCATAATGTAATTAGAGTCACTCTCATATCCTGCAGTCGCATTTAGATTTTTTAACGCCCAATGGCGTTTCATGTCAGGTTGCATTTGACGATGGTAGCGTTGTTTCCTGGCGGCGGAAGTACCCATCCCTCCAGCAGGATTGTAGTCTTCAATTCTTCCAGGGTTGTAGAACCTTATTGCTCCTGGTGGTCTCACACCACTGCTCGGAACAGAACCCACAGGAGAGAGCACCTTGTTTCCAAATTTGTTAAAGTCATATTCTTCATCGAAATCCTCTGGTTCAGACACAGTCCCGTTTGAATGGACTCGTTTCGCCCAAAAACTTTTTGCGGGTGGCCCTATTAGTAGTTTGCAAATAATTAGTTTGACTATAAACAACAGATCATTAATTTTCACTCGATTTATTCTTACCCGTCTTTATACGACCAGCAGGGTAAGTACATCTTTCACCCGGAGAAGAAGAAGGTTTCTTTTCCACATGAAGTGATTCATACATCTTCTTATACCACTGGCGTTGGTCCTTTTCTTCAGCCAGCATGGATTTTGAAGATGTAGGAATATTTATAATTTCATTGGTAGAACTGGCAGATTTAAACGGTCGACTAGGAGGCGGATGTGGGTAAGAAGTTGTGACAAGTTCAGGGTTACCCATACCATTCGTATTACGGCTTCCGGGCTGGCTGAGGCTAAAATTTATACTTGAAGAGATTCTACCAGCATCATAAGCGTTGGTGGGGTTGGATGATTTCGGTTTGGGTGGTGGTGTTGGTTGTGCAAGATAAGCTGCTCCTTTTGGAAGTTGGCCTTCTGCACATACCAAAAAAAATCAATGATATGATAAGAGAAGATATCGTAATTCAATGGTTGTTCAGATTAACATTCAAATTAAGGTTGCTCTGCTCGTGGCTCTTTCCTTATCAGGATTCGAGTCAACTTGTCAAAATATAAAGCATTTTTAATTTAGTATTTTACGGGGTTCATACCTCTAGCTTTCTGAAGTAAGACCACTGTCGGACTCATATACTTCGGCAGATTGCTGCTAGTGGTAGTTGTTGTAGAACTAGAATGAGAAGAGTTGCTAATGTGCTTGCTAAAACTATTGTCAAAACTATTCGAGACAGAAAGCGAAGGTTCAGAGGGTGGTGACAAAATCCCTCCAGGAGATTGCGGAGTGGATAAAATTCCATTCTGATTCTGAAACAGCGAATATTTATTAAGCTATCTTTGAATCAGTAAGTATGCTAACTTACAGTTAAACTTAGCACTGGCGAAGAAGGCACCGATGAATTGGCATTAAAGGTAACGGGACGAAATTTTTTCCCAAGTTTTGGACTTGGAGGAATACCGGGTGGACTCCAAATTGGGGGAATTTCCTCCTCCACAGCATCACCACTTGTTGCACTCTCACTGTTCATGTTGTGTAAATCCTCCTGCTTTATGAGTAGGGACGAAGGGTAAGGCATTGCACTGGATGAGGAGGATGTTCCTCCACCAGGAATAAATTTCGACACAATAGGAGGTGGGGTGGTAGAAACTTGGCGTAAAAGTCCTTGCGGTCCTGGTTGCATGATATCAACTTGCTCTGCAAAATGGGAAAATGTAATTAGGAGCAAAATAAAACAAATTTTAAATGGCTTTGGTTGGCGTTTTATACCCAATTAAAGTTAAATCAAAATAAAAGCAAGCTTCGTATGTTCTTAATAGTTCTGCAACGAAAACTGGTGTCGCAATGAAATTTCTGCAGTAATATTAGTATGGGTTCTTTTCTTTAAAACGTTCCTCATAATAATAAAACAAATATACAATTCAAATCCTTGGGCATAAATGCACAACCATACACTACAACGAATCCTCAAACTGTTGCTCAGTCGAGAATAACAAACCACTTCGCCAATGACATGAAACAAGCCCAGCCATAATATTCTGGTCGTTCCCTGGAGAAGTCAGGCTTGGTATTATTTTACTAACAAACAATAAAACTGAGTCATTTCCAGTAAGCTAATTCCACACAAATAAATTATTCCGCTTGCTAGATCTATGACAGGATATAATATTTGCGCACGGGAAAAATGCTAATAGGATGGATGGAAGCCAAGCCAAACTATCAGCTATAATTTAAGGTGATGGAGTTGAGACGAGTTAAAATTCCATTCCATGTGGTATTGGATTTATTTATAATAGCCATAAATAAATGGCAAGGTAAAGCACAAGTCTAACCGTGAGTTTACCGAAGTAAAATAGAAAGTGTAACAGTGTTTCATTTCTTTTTACCTCTAGTCAAACAAACGCAAGAATTCTTGATAAATATTTGGGTACCACGAGCCACAACTGCACCTGGATTTTCAGTCAAATGTCACAATATAGCTTTAATACTTTCTTTCTAAATTCAAGCGGCGAAAGTGAATCTCGATTCTGACGAAAGCAACAAAATAATTTATGCACAATTTATGTAATTCTCTATTCCGATTCCACTATCTGGACTAGGCGGCCCCACTGTTCTACTCAGAGTTCTCTAGTTTTACTGAATCAAAAATATTGGCGAAACTCCATGTAAGACAAAACCGAAACTGAAATCTTGTTCGCTTTTTTGCTTACGCAACCAATGCTTGTTTGCTGACTAGATCCGTTTAGTAATAGTTGGTGAAATGCTTATTGCTTCAGTTTCCGTCCTTTCTTCCTGCAACAACTTCCTTTTCTCTCCCCCAACTAAACTTACTCTGCCGTAGTAATAACCTAAGACCGACCTTAAGCCACAACTTCCTTCCTGATTCTGATTCTTCTAAGCAATCATTTCGGAAATGCAGAGTGAAGTAAAGCTAAAAATAAAATAAGCCCACCAACAACCATACCAAACTAAACTTAATCTTATTACACTCAATCCCTGCCAACAACGTGTAATGTGAGTGTGAGTGAGTCCTGAGCCAGGCAACGCCAGATCTTTCTCAGTTCACAATCCGAATGCGAACTCCAAACTAAACTGAGTTACCCAAGTTATAGATAACCTAACTAACTTGACACAACTCAGCAAACTGACGTGACTTGACGTTTGGTTGGGGTTGACTGAGTTTTATTGATTTAAGCTAATATCTACTCAACATTACAAAAAGTACTGTCAGTCAAGAAAGTTAGGACAGCAGAATTGTCCATTAATTGGCACCAAACAGCTCATCACAACCACCCCACAGAGTAATTAATTCCTCACTTTTTGACCTCAGTCCAAATTCCCTCATCTCGTAATGTCTACCTTGTATTGAACTCCTTATGAATGAATTCTTCTTAACTGCGTGAAGAGTTTTTGTTTGGCCTTCTCTTCTCACTTTTTCAATTATTGATTAGTATTGATTACTACTGCATTACATTGCCAGGGTCGAAGATAAGATACGGATAAGATTCCCACTCCCACCAAACCGGGATGTAACGACATGAATCAGTTCCCATAAACATGATTATGTGGATTGCAGCCACGCACGCTTCTAAAACAATCTGAATCTCACTGCTGCCACTTCCTTATTATTTATGCTCGCACACATTTATTTCTTTCAATAACTCATCTCCATTTCATGCAGTTATTGCAGTTTCATCAGCATCAACTTCAGAAGTAGTGCTCCACCCAACGATCCAATCCAAACCCAAAAGCAACTCAAGTTTTTCGTTCTTCCAGGGAATAGCAACCTCGTTCAAAAAAGACCAAACCTTTTAAACACACATTCCTAGCTTCGTCATGTTATGATGCTTTTTTACCATTTTTTGTTAACTGTCGTGACAATTTGGAATTCGGATTTGGCACACGATGTGCAGCACGATGAGGGTGAGGGTGGATAAGATGAAAAGAAAAAGAAATAACATAAATCCATTTAATTATAAGGTTAAGTTGGTGGATTGGCTGGCTGGTTTGCAGGTATACAACAGAAAGCACTCCAACCAAATTCTTGCTGACTAGTGAACACGAAAAAACTGAATCCTCGGTAAAAAAAAACAACAGGGTAAAAATAAGGATGAGTATTCAGCTTGAGAAGGTTTCAAACAGATTTAAAGATAAAATCCAAATTCTATTCAGTCATTTCATTTCTTAACAAATGCCAGTTTTTCTAGAGTTGGATAAAAAAGGGTTGCAATATTTGCCATTTATTTGGTTTGTAAACGAGTCTCGCGATGATAGATTTATCGGTGATGTAAACGAAATTGAAATAGGATATGCTGGATATTACTCGATTTGTATTGGTATCGAATAATTTATTTAAACAACCACTTCCATAAGCTTGCAATGCGTCAATGTTTTCAAACACAGCAAAAATTTGTATGATTGTATTGTAGTTTTTTATACAACGAGTAAAAACGATCAAATAATAATACAAATTGGGGAAACATTCTCCTGAAAAACTCACAATTTTCGCAACACCGACAAATCTGTGACATCGTTGACTTGAAACTCACAAGGTCCCACAAAGATCTGATAGTGCACAAAATCTCATGTCTCAATTGCAAAACTCTAATTCGCAATATCCAGCAACTTTTCACTCTCACCTCAATAATACTAACTGGATCAAGATGCATGCATACACAGGATTTTTAGCCACATTTATACATATATGTATAAAACACTCATTTTCCTTTTTACGCCATAAATCCTCAGAATCAACTAATAACAGTTTCACATTGCAAAACTCGTTCCATTTATCTTTATCACTCAATAGCTCATATATCACTCTTGTCTTATGGATGGTCCAAAATGGGTGTCCGGTCTTTTGTCCGCCCCCATTTGTCCGCCACTCATCTGTCCGCACCCATCCGTCCGCCCCCCATCCGTCCGCGACCCCATCCGTCCGCGACCCCAACCGTCCGCCACTCATTCGTCCGCCATCCTCAATTTATTAAAAAAAGTGGCGGACGGTTGGGGTCGCGGACGGATGGGGGGCGGACGGATGGGTGCGGACGGATGAGTGGCGGACAAATGGGGGCGGACAAATATCCGCGAATCTCCAAAATGCAGGATGCAAAACCAAAACCAGCAATAGGCAGCAGAAGCACTCAACTATATTTGATCCTGGATCTGGTTTGCCTTGAGCAAGGAAATTGCATGCATCATTAAGTCGGCAAACAGAACACACAAGTCTTTACAACTACCAACTGAGCAAACCTAACACTAACCTGCAATTTTCATCCTAATTCACTTGACAAGGACAAGATCAAATAGAACAGAACAGAATAAGCAGCATAGTGACCCATTTAGTTTACATAAGAAAAACTAGTATGAAATATTAGAGTATACAGTTTCATGCACTTCCATGATGATCATGGCCGAATGTCAAAAAGTCGCGTAACATAAACCGCGTCCTTCTTTTTCGCACCCTCATCTGCCTGCCAGCCATTAATTACTATTACTCCAAAAGCACTAATTAATTACATTGTTGTTCGCGTCAGCCAAGCGTGCCATGTCGTTTGTTGACAAAAATTAGTGGGACGGAGTACAGCCATCAAAACAAACTACTAATTTGAAATTAGCATACGTTATCAATAAAGAGAATGTGGGTCTGTCTGTCTGTTACAAAGGCGCCAGGATTGCAGACGTAAAAAACCGCATCACATCACAGTGAAGCTTATAGGAATTTCGGATAACCTTGTAAATTTGCTTCCATATCGGATAGAAATTTTGCTGTGGTCGTAGCCGCCAGTTGCAATTCGTCAATTATGTCAGAGAGTAGGTTAGCTGGTGATGGGGATGACGTCGAAGTAATCGTGCAGGGTGGATCTCTTTGGGGTGGAATGTCGTGCAGAAGAGAGTGAGGATGATATATGTCTGTTTTAGTCATTAATAGTTTTGAGTAAATAAACATGAGGCGAAAAAGTAGTGGGATGAAATCAATCAAACAAAATTGCCATTATCCCTCTTTTTCAAGTAAAATAAACAAGTTGTCGATGTCGAAACTTTTTCACAACTTAAATGTTTGGTTATGATTATATGACGGAATGCGTAAACTAATACATTTTTTATCTTTACTTTACCTTGACCAAGTTGGCTTCGTTGTTGTACTTTTTCCTCATCTTCCTGATCTAAACATCCGTTTTCCAAGTTCTGACTTTCGTTCGCATTATCCGTTCCATCGTCACGCATTTTCCCACATGTCTTTCCATCCGCCCATTGGACTTGGACTTGGACGCCCTGCTGCTGATCAAACTCCCCTTTGGTTAAGGCCTTTTGTAATTTTTTCGCACTTTTTGATTTTTTCGAAAGTACACTGAGACGGACACGGTCACCATGAAGTAGGCTGGAAATTTTGTGATGTTGATCTTGTGCTGGAGGTTGATTTTGACTAGAATTTGAACCCACCGATGAAGAGAATGTTGCATTAGTAGTAGATGGAACTTGGACCTGCTCCCCATTGACGCTGAGGATGAGGTCACCATCCCTAAGGCCGGCGTTAGAAGCTTTACTTTCCGGATTCACCTAAAAACAAAAAAAAGTAATAAATTTCCGGTTTCACTTTACGCTTCCTCAAATTCAACAAAGCAAGTTCTTCGAGTCGAGTAAGTTATGCACGACTACACGACGCTATACTCAAGAGGTTTAACCTCACTTTATTTTAAGGAACGAAAAAACTAAATTATTGAGCTAGTCTAAAATAATCCCAAAGTTTATTTCTATGAACCAAAGTTCCTCGAACGGGTTCTGCTACCTCGTACGATGTCACAGAAGGCTTTCTCCGTAAAATCTTTTTGAACTTCAACATTTCCTGACACAAACGCTGACAATGGTTGCAAGATCAAAAACTTCCGGTTGAAACGGAACCTTTTATTTCCATAAAAGCAAACAAAGAGTTTTCTACAGTGGACAAACTAGTGCCGCAAAATTGAAATACGAAATGAAAATGAAGCTTAGATCTGGATATTCACCATGTCCGATTTGGTCAATATGTACAATTTCAGTGAAATTGGATACATTCCTGCAACAGATACCTTGTTACTTCGACACATTTCATTCGACATATAGGGAGGATGAGGTGTGTCGGTTGAGAGATAGAGTATCAATGTAAGGTTTAACTCGGATCTAAATTAAAGTGGTTTCCTGTATCGGCCAGAGTTAAGTATGCATTCCATAAATGGAGTCACTCCATTGGAGTGACTGTCTCCCTATTTTTCCTATTTCATTATTGCATGCAACAAAATTTTACGATATAATATTATGGTCCGTATCGGTTAGGGCGGTGAGGAAGGAAGATAATTTGCATACTAATTACACATCCACTACATTATCACACCAAACAAATTGAACGAAAACAAGACCCATGCCCTCATAACATACAAAATACCACTAAGTTCAAAGCTTGTGTAAGTATTGTATTAAACAGTCGCTTGCATTTCGGCACATGTCAACTTCGTACGTGCTTTTTTTAAGACAAAACATTGGATGCACAGTTGGATACAATATGGATGCATGCTGACAATTTTACACAACAAGCAAAGGCGAACTCGTTTAAGGTTTTAAAAACCGCTTATAATAATTGTGACTACAAACAAATCCAATTACTCCCTGTTAAGAAAAAACCATGATCTTCAAAAGGTAATGGACGGGGCGTGTTTGGTTTAAATGCTTACCCTTTTTTCCGGCAATATTACATTGCACAATGATCTACATAATAGATCCCCTATTACGATCGCAACCTGTAATCTTCGAATAACCGAGATAATAGTGAACTTGTGAACTACAAATCTCACAGTATGGGGTACTCCACAGTACCATACTATGCAACAACTGCCCTGATATCAATACTATTATTGATAGTAAGGTAAGTTACAAATTTCTAACGACAATGACATTATTGCTAAAACCACACCCACGCATCTTTGTTTCCTTCACTCGCGTGACTCGCGTAATGCCTGATTCCTATTCCTCTCCATGCATGCAGAAGACACTCAATAATACTGAGTGTTATCCATAGGAAAGCTTATCATAAG
>JAAXNX010000333.1:0-33135 GCA_036491905.1 Folsomia manolachei
AACCCTGAGTGAAAGTACTCAGAAATTGCTTCATTCTAAAAGTGTTTTTTTTCTATTACTAGTAGAATGAGTCAGAAGTTGATGGCATGATTCAATAAATATCTCATGAGGAAAAGAGCAACAGCTAAATCTAACCAACAAACTACAAAAGATAACCTTGTGATACTTTCAACATCCGACGCACATTTTACGTACTCAGATTATAAACTTGGTCCGATTTCATAATGGAAAGCAGTCTATGGAATTAAATTAAAATGGAACGCACACGATAAAAAATACAAGGAACATGATTACACTTATTCCATCCCACTTTGATTCTATACGCCCATATTGAATCCCTGGGATAAGAACTTTTTTTCTTTCAAACTCTGCCAAGTCTGCCACACGCAACAACATCAACCAGCTTGTTTCTTGTCAGATCTTTCGTTTCAGTTAAGCATCAAACGCAAAAGAAGGCAGTCCAGAATTTATTCCGCACCACGAGATTGCTAGCCTTTAAAACTTTTTTCTCCAGACTTGGACGGAAACAAGTTTAGAAAAAAGCTGAGAGCAACAGGTTCGTTTGGATTTATCTAGCTGGCGGATTTATCTTTTCAAGTACAAAATCCTCGACTTGAAGCTTTTCCAATACTTTTTTCCCCAAACATGAACACTATACATGGTATGCCATGCCGTGTAAGCGTCATTTTATGTTTTTTTTTAATAAGTACACCCAAACCGAGCAGAGAGATATTGAAATTTTAACAAAAATACATACATAAATTGTAGAGTTACAGAAGCTGATCGATACTGACTGAGCTTGCAATCCCTCCCGATTTCTTCACTAAAGCTTTTCTCTTCTCATCATAAAATATTTAGAACCGACGGATTAGTCGACATCGACAACAAATGACAGCCCTTTTCTATGCTACTGCACTGAGCCCAGAAAAGATCAATTTTCTTCACGACAAGAAAATATGGTAGGATCATAAGATCCTCTGCTCGAGTGAATAGATCGAGGCTTATTTTTAGAGAATAAAGTCAAGAGAAAGCAAAAAGAAAGTCAAATCTCGTGAAGTAACTTGATTGACTCGCATTCATTCCATTATCTGATTAGAACATTAGAGTCAATGTTGTACTAGAAAATTTGGCGATAACGTGCTCCTGGGTAATTTATGACCTCGTTTTGTCATTCTCAAAGTAAGGAGAAAGCCATAGAATTAGTCGGGGGTGTAGTCCTTCCAGTAAGCAATAATCGTAAAAAATAATGAATGCTAAATACATGATGGCCCCTAACATGAGATAGCTAATGGGGAGTTTAAGACGAATTTGGTGAAAGCCTAAAATAGAAATCCACTTGGTTTAAAAGGAAAATTCATGACCCATCATCATCCTGTGATATAATATATTAAGTAACATGCCATACGTTTGGACGGTAGACTTGCAAGGATGAAATGGTAATGATAACGAGGACATCTGTAACCTAACACTTCATTCGGTTAAATTGCTTCTTGTTCTGTCGAGGGAAATATCCAAATAGAAACAAACAAAACGAGACACAGATAACCCGTAAATGTAAAGGGGACGAGACGATCGTGATGATACTCTGAAATAGGTTGGACTTTCTCCGTAAGTATGTAAACGTCTAGAAGAAATTAGATCCATTTTCCAAACCCAAATCCCTGTAACAGTTATTTTGAAGGCTTTTAATAGTATTGTTGCCTTAATTTCTATTACATTTGGGTGCATTCAACAGTTTGCCAGATGGGTTCTTTAAATAGCCAATAGGCTACTTAGCCATCAGCCTTTTACACAGATTTCCGTGTACCACGTAGTCACTCCAAGTTCAAAATATTGTCAAACGGTTTAATACCAATAATATTCCAAATGAAATAACTGCTTTAATTTTCTGGGATATATTTGCTCAAATGGTTTTTGGAAATATTTCTCTTGATGTTCTTTCAACTCGAAGTGAATGTATTTAAATACATTTGAGGACATGATTTCCATCCAATAACCACGTATTAAAATAAATCGAGAGATCTGGGCCTGGAATAACAAAAACTATCCTGAAAGTTGAAGACATTCAATTTTATAAAGTTGTAAAAGTTATGGCCAAAGTACGAAAACTTTCTACAGGTGATGGCGACAAACAAACTTTCTTTACTTTTTGTGTCGACGGTTCTCATTTACCAAGTCGGAGCTAGTCCTGACCTATTTGAGCTCGTTTCTTTTTTGCATCGTTATTTTAATCTTGAATACACTCAAATCCTATATATTAATTCCTAACCTTTTCATCTCCTAGAAATTCAGACGCTCCATGACTAAATTCATTTCAAGCTAAATATCCATATCTTGGTTTTGTACAACCTTACAAAATAGTCCCTGATTAAGCATAAAGATAACCCGGAAACCAGATAAGCTCTACTTGAGTCGTTAAATTCAAAGTTTTCTTGTAATTTTAGCCTCATCCGGAATAAAGTTTTGTTGAAGTTGGGACGATACACGAGAAAAGTAATGGATTTGGGAATCAAACTTTTTCGCGACTTCTGTCCGCCCACGCTAATCTGTGCGTTTACTTCAAACCACTTCAGAACAATTATAACATGGTAATCGGGAAAATTTTACAGATTTAGGATTGATCCCCTCCTCCGACTTCATCGTTACTAAAATTAAATCTTTCTTCTTTGAGCTAGCTGATCTGATAACAACGCTTGTTTTTGTTTACGCCACTCGTAATTTGGGAGAGAGAATAATCCAAAATTGTCTCACTACACCAAAGAAAATAACGGCACACATACAGAACTATGCAGAATTTCTTTGATCCTTTGTCTCAATCCAGAACGAATTCCAGACAGAAAGTCTCTAGAGGATTCTGAAAATGGAGTTTGAGAAGGACACGAGTCATTAATGCATTTTGTTTTGTTAGGAAGCAATTTACACTCAAGACATGTCTCGTATATCCTACAGCGTTTGCACTCGTCAATCCTTATAAGTACTTCGTTTTAAAATACTAAACTTTACCCAATTTCATACCCCGTCTTGTGAGTATCTGCACATGCAGTAAAATGAGAATAGTTGAAACTAGTTTGAGACGTTGTGAAGCTCATTCCTGCATAAGTCTTGGATAAAACAGAATTTACAAGCAACACAGTGATAATGATACAGTACATAATTTAATAATACCTTGAAAATGAAACCTTTCCTTTCCTACTTGTAAAATTACTCGGCCTTACAAAACATACTCACAACGAAGCAGTAACGACCAGCTATATTGACAAGCCTTGCTTTCTCCACATACAGGTAGAATTTAGTTTAGCCTAGTTTTCTCTTGAGCATTCAAAAGAATTGGTTGTGTACTTTATTCCCTGCGTCAAAGAAACCTACGCCCATGTATGTTTGTAACTCTAAACAAATAAGCTAACCAACCAGTGAACCATATTTGTTTTCCGTAAATTACATTCCTTATATAATATCATTTCATGACGGTGGACAGGACACTTTCCCATATCTGCCTGTATCGTGTCATTGTATACCGGGTTGCCACAAACGCTTCATCTTCATCCATCTCATTCTCAGCGGACAAACCATAATAATAGCACAACCACCAACTATCTAACCAGGAGAAAAAGATTCAGAAATGAAATGAAACTCACTCTGAGAAAAACTAAGGAATAACTGGATGAATAGAATGGTTGTGGTTGGGAAGGGAATTTTGGGCAGAGACACAAAAACAACCTCTTTTCTTCAGTTTCTACTTTCTTCAACTCGGAGAGTTTCGATCGAAGCACTCACTCACTGCAGAGTGGACCAGATTTCACATTTTCCTTTATAACTTCCTTTTCTAAACAATGCAGGTAATGTCGTACATTCAGTCGTCCACTTCTCTTCTACTTTGCTCCCTTACATTTAAAAGGTTTCTTCTAAATTGATGCGGATGTTTGGTTAGGATCGGGTGAAAGTAAGAAGGAAAAGAGAATTGATGCAGTGCAAAGTGGATATGAGTGGCATTGCGGAATTCTTCCAAAACATCAGTGAAATTTTGCCAAAAATAAAAATGGTCAACTAAAAATAATGATAGTATGATAGCGATAATTTGACGAAAGAAATAAGTTGGACTTTTTCAATCTTAATCCATGCAACAAATAGATTGAATAAAATGAGAGTAGCCCAAATACCCGGCTTCCAATTAGTCTGGAAGAGAAACGGCCTCGGGTATATTTCAGTGGCAATAAGGCGGTTCTTATCCTCTCTTGTTTGTTGTTCTTATTCAACATTCCCAAGCTAATTAATTCTTTGAGAGAGACAAGAAGGAAGGTCTTTGGCTTCAATAATTTAATTGCACCAGTTGTTTATACTCTGCTCTAGCTCAAATGAGTTTAGCTGACTTTCTCTTTGTGACTGAATTTTGTGATGCAGTCAAGATATGATACAAGGGAATGGAAGAAGACTTCACGATCTTTGTGATGGTGTGAATAACGTTTGTTTAATTTTAATTTGTTCTTCTTTTCTCATTTTTTTGAATGATTCAAATTACATATACAGCCCGGCTCGAAATGGGTATATTCATCCGAAACGGGGATGATATTGATAAATATGTAAAAAAATGATAAATAGTAAATATGTGAAAATAATATGAGGTGTAATTGGGTTAAAAATACATGCCACAAGTGATATTATTAGTTTGGTGTTGTAAGACAAGTAGGTATATGTTGTGTGTCAAGGTCACTTTTTGCGGAATTATCTGTAAATGTATAATTACTGCTTGTAACTTTCTCTCATTATATCCTTGAATATAAGTGTTTGTAGAGTGGAGGAAGGTCGAATTAAAACAAATAATGCCGGTTATTGTGAAACATTTACTTTCAGGTTAAACTCATTTCAAGCTTCGTCAATTCAAATGTTAACTCACTGACATTCAAAGTTGTTTCACAACATTTGTTTAAGTTGTAAATGCCTAAAGGTTTAGATTTTGGTATACTATTCAACAAACTCCTTTAGCATTTGTTTCAATGATCTACGGCAATGCTTTTAAAATAACGTTTGTTCAAGTAGGTCTGCGAGGCGTATTAACGTGTGTTGTGCAGTTTTTATAAGAAGAAACGCCAAATTACTTCTGCAATGTAGGCGAAGGTTTTAAATAATTTCTATCTCCGGTGCAATTAATTATTCATTACAGCCGAGTTCACTGTTGCTCTCATTACGTGTTGTGCATGTTCTACGGAATATGCACTTTGCGTACCTTAAAATAAATCCGCCATTGATTTTTTTGATCTCCGAATGAAAATGAAAATTAATCATTTATTTTAATTTTTTAATTGAATGACCTTGATAACAAATGTGTAAAATTACAGCGAAGTACTTATAATCTTTGGCTACGAGAATGTTTTTGATATGTGCCTTGGTTAAGATGCTTATCAACGGGCACACTGTTGCTTCTGGTTTTAATTTTTCCACCTCAATGGTGGCTTAGACCCGGCTCGATAAATGCTTTCTTTCCTACTTTTTAAACTTTTACTTACTTTTGCAAACAGCATATTTCAATTATGGTTTTTGATTATCAACTATAACTGAAAAGTGAAATTCGTGCAAAATAAAACTTCGGTATATAATTCATATGTCACTCCGCAATAAAAAAAGCAAAGTTCTTTACTACGATTCCAGTTTAAATGCGGAATTTTTAAGAATTCCACAACGAACATCCCAAAAACGTTGCTTGAACTTACAATTAGTTAGGAATTTCTCCGCTTGTGTATGAAGAAAACTCCGCTTGTGTATGAGCATTTAATTGAAAGCATATTTACACTCATAACTTAAATTATGCAACATAATTACCTAAACTTGTTTATTTTTGTTGGTGAAAGTACATCTTAGAATCATAGATTAAAATTTGTCTTACGTAATGTATTATGAGATGTGAAGAACAGTCATTGTCACGCAGAACAGTCGAATTCATTCCTTCATCCATAAAAACGTCATACATTGGACAGGCAATGCTCGAAAAACATTGTAAGGAAAAGGATTTATACGCCCCACGGCATATTTCGGATAAATTTGTTCAGTTACCCCACCAATCTTTGTGTCACTCGCACGAGTTGACGTTGACTTTGGAGTCGACATTGATATGAATAGGAATGATGTTTGAAGCACACAACATTTTCGTATTCAATACCAAATGTATTGTTTATTTCGCCGCATAAATTTCACTGTTTGTATAAATTCAAATAAGGATTGCATGAATATTATTAGCACTTTAGGGCACCGTTGCGAAACAAACTTTGAGATTTGTGTGTCTTCCCATCTCACTCAGATGCTTCGCTGTCTGTAGAACTTATCCGCAGATGATAATGAGAAGTTGTGGAAAGATTGCTCAGTTTCTGATGAGATGAGTACTTGAGGGTATGCCTCAAGTTTCTGCCGTTGGGATGATGTGGTCGTAAAGTCGTAACTTTGGTATAAACGAGGGTGTAGCACAGATAGATATGAGGATGTGGCTTTGTTGGGTACGTGTGATGATGTTTCAGATACTTTACTTGGCTGGTTGTGTGAATGCCAAGTGGATGATAATGGATGGATGTATGATAATGGGAAGAAGAGGGGTGATGATGTGTGAATGATGTGTTAAAGTATTTGCTTTCCTCAACCCTTTTCCGTCCCTCACTTTCTCCCGGCGATGCGGAAAAGAAATGATGATGAGCAGGAGATGAAAATTTAGAATGGGATTATTTTATTAAAGACTTTTCTCTAGTTTGATGAATGTGCTTGCAATGATTTTGTGGGGGATTTTTCTTCTATGCTGAATTGTTCCACATTGGTTTTTGCGACCATTTTTGTCCAACCTGAAAAAAGTAAGGTATAAATTGTGAAATACTTTATTGAAATGGTTGAGGAAACAATCAAATTAAACGCTTTGTTTTTGACAAATCTCTTCAGCCGCACACCTTTCGATTTAAAATACCAATCAACCTCAGCTAATTTTTCTAATCCCAGTCAGACAGTAAACATTGTGACAGAGAATCCCTGTGCATCAAATCATCAAAGTCGAATATCAACGGTGTGTGTTTCTGGAATGGTTTGCATATTGATACTGAAATGGATTCACTTCGTGCTTCACCTCACTTTCCCACAATAGAAGTGAAGGTGAATGTGGCTTAATGATTTCTATAAAATTGGAATTCTAGCCGATATTTCAGTCTTCCTCACAAAAACAAAGACAATGCATCCCACCTTGCTTCATCTAACTTTGATGCGAAAGTAAACTACTTTCCCATTTGGTGTATGCGTCTCCAGAACGTCGAGAAAGCAAAACATAGAGATGCTGTAGAATGCCAGGCTTGGTTTTCCAACAAAGCCGTGTATTTACCTGGCAGTCGCAGTGGCACTAGTGTGGTTGGTATGGTCGACTGAATTGAATCTTCCTTTGCCAACGAAATTGAAGAGAAACATGGCATCTATCTCATGTGTCTGTGTACAAGTCTCTTTCTCTTTTCTCAATTCCTTTCTGTATTCCCCTCCCAGCAAATAGAAGCCACGTAATATTTACCTTTCCTCCGCTTTTTTACCTTGCTTCACAAGATTTCACTCCAATTTAAAAAATCAACATGGACAGGATCTGTCTAAAGCTTTGGTGCGTCCTTTAGTTTAGATCGGTGCTGCAGTGCAGTTTTGTACTGTCCATGAATTTACCTTGTGGGTTTAAAATGATACAACATGCCAAGGTACTTGAGTGTTCCACATGTTACATTATCCCTGCATTGGACATTTATAACGTTGACCCGTCCCGGTTTTGAAATGAATTCCAGGCCAAACCTCTTTCCGGAATCGTTTTCATTGTATGGTACAATGCAACTATGTTGTGCTTAAAAAATAACACTACGACCCTACCAGCAACGAAATAAAATATAAATGTAATGAATTTAAAGTGCTAAAAGAGTTATATAACAGAAAAAAACGGCATTTATAACAAAGTCATACTACATTCCGTTACATTAGATTAAATTGTGTTCCCTTCATCGTTACGAAAGTTTTGATTATCGTAATCAAACTTGGTATGACACGCCTCATACTGAAACTTTCTCCCTTTATATCGACTACCTAGATTGTATAATGTAGTAAGATAGCGTGGATAGTTGAAGTATATAAATAACAAATGGGGGATTGGGATTACTGTTGCGAAGGAGTGAAGTAGAGAAGATCATTCGACAAAACTAAACCCAGGCAAAGTGAAAGTTGTGAGGAGAAGGTAAAAAAAGTAGAAACAGAAAAAGTTTGGGGATGCATTCGTTATCCTTGATTGTGATAAATTGGGGCTGACATCCAATGCCAATAATGTATGCATGCTGATGTTCAAGCTTCAAGGTGGGTTTCACATTTCACTTTCCATGTATATGCATCAACATGGATGGAGAAAGTATTTGCAAATATGCGTTGACGGTCCCAGTTTATATCTTGCTCAGTATCGGAGCTCTACTCGAGCTTTTTCTGGTCGTTCTCAAACTTTCACTTTATTTCATTCCATCATGGGTGGGAGGGAAAGAATGAAACAGGAAATCATGCACAGGTTGATAATAATACCTCACCACAAGGTGCAGGCAAGAGAGACCAAACAATTGCAAACTTTATATAACCTCACCGCAAACTCACTTTCTCTCTATTTGATACATGTGTTGAATGTCATTGCTTTACCCTATTTTCAAAATGTTATTATGATACATGATTGAAATTGAGTCGAAGCAATTTCCACTCATTCAGACAAGGCTTCTGGCTTATATTTTGTGATAAGTTAATAAAGGTATATGAATAAGAAGCAACTGCTTTCGAAAGTATGAGTTAAAACACAGAATGTCGTTGTGGCTTCCATATTCTGGGAAAATGAGATTTCTCTAGTGCACACGATATCTATTTTAACGTTCTTCTCAAGCATCGAAACATCTTATTTATAACTTTGAAGTGAATTCTTTGTTTAGTAGCCAGCTTACATAATATTCCTTCTCCAATGTTAATATCTACAAATGTTGAATACTTACTTGATTTCTTAATCGATTCTCAAAGTGATGAACTATTTGGTGTCCGAATATGTTTTTTTGTTTTCTAGAAATATTATCCTTCTGTCGTTGACGATTATAGTTTCATAAGTTACTTAATCAGGTACAGAATATTACAGGAGTTGATATCACACGTAGCTTTCACGTTATTCAAATTTTTCTTTCATAAATCCCAACAATCAAACTCCCTCTCATCACTTGTTTGACTTCAATTATCTGACACCAAAATGCACCAGCCACCTGAAACGGGTTACGTGGGAGCTAAGGTGTATATGTGGTATTAGGTAACACTATCTGCTCCTACTCCCATCTGCTTTCTCCATAAATTGTAATTTGTATCTCGGTGGATTGTATAATGCTGATCGCAGGTTTTGAGAGAACTGTCCAAGAAAAAGTCACATCGTGATGGGGACGTTTGGGTAACATATTATGGGTGGCAGTCACGATTCACTCACTCACTCGGAAGCCATTCTCCAGTTCACAATGCATGGATAGAAAGCGAGGTGCGTGTGATGAAGCCATAGTTGTAAAACAGAGCAATTAATGAACCACAGTTTGAATCTGTACTCATTTGCTTTTATTCTGTCCCAATCTCCGTAATTGACTCACACATTGGGTTAGAGGCTGTAACAACACTAAATTCCAGAATATTAGCGTCACAGTTGACAGTAATTAAACGAAACACCTTTTAGTCACATATTTCCTACCAATGTGAGAATGAGGTGAAAGTACTCTGCCCGAAGGACTTTTCTCTGGTTTACTTGTTCAACTGGTTCAATGCATGCATTTACTTATGCATGAGGAGAGGACAACGCAGCTAAACACGGGTTATTAAAGTGAACCATTTAACTCAATTTGAAAGATTGAGTTTGCACAGAGTGACAAAGTAGATTTTGCCAAATGCAGAAGATTTAATTGAAATGTTTTCTCAAGTAAAGTTGTCACATATCGAGCAGCGCTGTGTAGTGAAAGCAAAAAATTCTCTGTAGAATGTTGCCGTCCGTTGTAGCTCAGGTGTGTAAGAGAGCACTTTGCTAATTGTCCTTTTGAAGCTGGTCACCCAGATGGTAACCGTGGACTGGCTCAATTGAGTGGCTCACAGCAATTTATTGGAAGAAGAAGCCGGAGAGAGTCAGGGATTGAGTCAAAGTCCAGTCCAATTTAGATGGATTGGAACGTTGAGATTGAAAGATTTAGAGAAAAGTAAATGAAAACTTGACTCCAGTTTGGCTGGTGTGGTCCGTCGTGGTTTTTCCGCCCGTCGATCCGTCCGTAGCTGGATGCCTGACTGACTGACTGGTCGTGGTGTTGGGTTGAATGCAATTTTTGGGGTTCCAACCAACTCTAGCATTCTCCAAGCTCTTTTTGTGTCCGAAGAGAGAAGAGAAAGTAAAGAGAAAGCAGGGAGGGATCACCCGTGGTGGTGGTGCATGGCATGGATATCTACCTACACGCAGACACGCTCCCTTCAACTAACCTGGGAATGGAGGGAGGGATCGGATCCGTGCTACTTCTTCTCAATTTTCTCCATGCTTTCTCTTCATCTGGTTGTTAGTTGGGAGTTCGTTAGTTTAGTTAGTGCAACTGGCTGGGGGCTCAGGCTCAGGTTTAGCTTGTCTCACTTTTCACCTTCCACTTGTTCGATTTTTTATATGTGTGGTATTAATCACCAACGACTAAGGCTACTATATACTGGAAGAGATGTTGTAACTATCCGCAGGGGACATAAAAAGACAACAGTTTACTGCAATGTGGTGGCGGTCAGTCTGCAGCTTCGCAAATCATATAGCTTCTCATATGATCCTTTTTAAAGATGTTTGCTTGGTCGGATATGTCTAATTCTGTGGTCTGGGCTTGGGGACAGGAAGTAAAAAAAGGGCAGAGAGGCTATAGATTAGCAATTTTTGGCTGTGCACATTATATTGCAACAAAAATATGAAATAGTGAGTAACCTTTTATACTGATGAACGAATTTATGTGTATGTAATCGGTAAAGCAAAAGAGAAGACGTTATATACATTGTCAAATAGAGAGCACGGTTAAAAAGATAGGTAAGTTCATTAAGTGTGGTTTTCACCATAGTAAGGTAGGACAATTAGCTGGTTGCGTTACTTATGTTTTTTGCACATTATGTCGTTTTTATAAAAAAATATTCTTTGCAAGTATTACCGAGGTAAAGTCATGCAGATAAGTATCAGACTTATGTGTCTAGGGTATTTGTAATTATATATTAAAAAACTACGCGTCACACCCACACAAAGATGAATACAGATTTCATTACAAAATTGACAACGGCTAACATAACTAAACAATCTGTGCGTAGTTGTGTTTTCTTTTAGTTTAGTTGAAAGCTGGTTTTGTTTATCCTAAACATGTATTTATAAGCCCAGTTATGTAAGTAATACAAATACACTCCGGAAATGAAAGTAGGTAGCAATACTGTTTACCTCCCGACTTCCCCACATCCATGCAAATGATTACCATTTATCAATTTGCAACATCAACAACAACGAAAGCATTCGTCTCTTGAGCAATTATTGATTGGGATAAAACCCTCACGGGAACATTGCAACGGTAGAAAATTATTGCTGAGTTGAAACAACCTTCGCCTGAAGTTAAATTCATGGACTGATACTTTATTGTGGGGCACAAGTTGGATGAAAATGAAGAAAAACTAAAGACATCACAAGTCTGTCGCACTCGTATTCGTATTGTGATGGAAAACTCTACAACATGCAGCCGTAGAAAGAAGGAATTGAAAAGTTTAGCCCGATGGAAAATTGATTTCCATCCCTGCACATTCACATCTTCAAAAAATAATTACTTTCCATCCAACAAATTGTGCTTCCAACCGCACATCTTCTTCTCCCGTCTCAAAAACTTTCCCTTCTATTTTACGAACACAATCCAAGCTAAACTTCACTTAGCAGGAGAAATTCGTACAACAATTCTTTGCCCAATGTGCAAGATGCCAGTCAGAGAAAAGCAGGAGGAAACGGAAAAAGTTGGTAAAGACAAAACCAAATCAAGGTTCGTCTCAAATTACGGTATGGGTCTGTTACACAAAAGGTATTTTCATGATTTCAAGTCCAATTTAGTATCAGTCAGAAATGCATAGTATCAGTCAGAAATGCATAGTATCAGTCAGAAAAGAATTGCATTTCTAGCAGAAGAAGGTTTTAAAGTTACAGTAACAATATGAATCAAGGCATGCTTTACTTAACTTGACCCTTATAAAAGCATGTCTAGTAAATCCCTCAAGGTCATGTTTCCTGTGCTTGGCTTACTGAATCCAGAATTTGTGAAAGTAAATATACATTTGTGGTCATGGCTTGGAATCAAGGAAGTAAACATAGGTTGGATTGGACATGAAACCGACCACAAACCAAACGCTCCCAAAATTCCACATAGTCCTTTTCCTTCAATGATCAAAGGGATGGTTGATCCCTGGTGTTTGTGGGACAGGATAACTACACCTCAACCGTGTGGGGGAGAAGTAAAAGTAAAAGTTGCCAATTTTCCATCTTGAACAAACTGTCGAGTAACGAGCATTACCACTACCAGGAAACTGTAAGTAGACCCATACTCACCTAACCGGAATGGATGGATGAGGAGACTTCGTGTCCTAAAGTATCGTATCACATAGGATGGAGAAAACAGGACTCCCAAATTAGAAACATGTTCCTTCTCCAAGTTCAGTTGTCTGTAACAAGTCTCTCCTCCTATAATCATGTCATGAATTTTTTATTAAGAGTTTGTATCCTGTCGGAAGGAAAACAAAATAGGGGAAGGGAAACCTCCAAGGTCAATGCAAGTCAGTCAGGTCACATCCATCTATGGGCCTACTGCAAATTCTCACCTGACAGAGAACATGAACATGAACATGGCATTGCAAGCACATGGATTGAAAATGATGCGTCGGTGATAATTTCACTCAAATTGGTTGTGCAGTTGCTGGACACTTACGGGTTATAATCTGAGTATAACTTGTACAAAACATGGAGAAAGCAGGAACCCAGAGAAAGTTGAAGGAGGCGACTGTCCTGAATTGGGGCATGGGAAGCCATCCAGTTTGAGGAAAGTGAGTCAGAGATGATAGCTCAGGTTTAGAGCCAGCTGACAGAGAAACAAAGTAAACTGTTGCTTCGTCTAATTCTAGTTGGCAGAAAAATTATTAGTGTTTTTTTGTAAAACCAGAAAATAGGTCAAACGAAATGTATACCTTGTTCTCCGGCCTTTACAAACATCTAACACAGCAGGACGAGTATTGTGTCGTTATCTTGGGGCTGGACAATGCGGGGAAAACGGTAACAATTTTTGTTTTGAGGTGAATTGTAGGACTGAAATTTATACTGGTGTCTATTATCTCTGTATGCAGACGTATCTGGAGGCAGCAAAGGCAAATCTAAATAAAAACTATAAACGCGGCGACCCCAAAAGAGTTACGGCGACGGTGGGGTTAAACGTGGGAAAAATTGATACTGCCGGAATTTCCATCCAGTTTTGGGATCTTGGTGGACAGACTGAACTTCAAACTTTGTGGGATAAGGTATTTTTTACTTTTGGTATTTCTTGGGAATGAGTTTTTCATGGGGGTTTCTTTTAATTTGTATTTCAGTACTATTCAGAATGTCACGGAATAATTTACGTGATTGACTCGCATGACCGAGAAAGGATTGAAGAGTCCAAGGAAGCATTTGGTATTTTGATTAATTGAGGTTATGATGGGATTGAAAAGTAATATAATTTTCTTTTCGTTTTAGACAATATGGTGCGTAATGAACATGTTTCTCAAGGTAAGTTGTATGACGGTAATTTTAAGGAAATCCCAACGTAGTAAAATACGTACGTTTGACCTTTTCAGTTCCGCTACTGGTGCTGGCAAATAAGCAGGATCTTCCGGATTGTATGGGGGTCCGGGAAGTTAAACCTATTTTTAATCAGAGTGCACATCTTATCGGATCTCGAGATTGTATGGTGATGCCGGTATCAGCTCTTACAGGGTAAACGAATTGAAAACATTTGAATTATTTTATTGTGCAGTACAAACAAGTCTTAATGAATTGATTCGCATAGGGAGGGCATATCTGAAGGAATCAATTGGTTGATCGATTGTCTCAAAAGAAATTCTGACATAAGACCTCCAAAATCTTCGGATTCTTGATCTAGTTATTCGATTCTACAATTTTATAAAGGTCCTCTTTCGTGATACCGTTAACATTTCATACATTTTCTATTTTTCTAATGAATAATTATTTAGATAAGCAAAAATACGGCAATCTAGTCATAAGCGTTAATATCTCAGTCAGTTTTGCTTATACTTGTTTATTTAAGGATTTTTTTATCCCCACATGCTTTAAATTTTGTGGGTGCTCGCTGTATATTTTTACATAAAATGTAATATTTCTTACTCCCTTTTACGCAGTACTCACAGACATTTATTTATTTGCCTAATGGAAGTATGGGTGGACATTATTATAATAATTAGGTTAGGTTTGTAATCAGGATTAACTTTGCGTAGAATCGTGATTAACTGACTAGGCAACGCTAATCTGTGAATTGTGAAAGACGATTAGTCCAAGGCCGGTGAAAATTCGAGGCGACATCCGCCTGCCTGAAAAGCCTGATGTCGTGACTCGTGAATGTCGTCAGTCAACCACTTGTCAACCACGTGATATAAAATTTGTAATAAAGGAAAATCGATCTGTAATATTAGCAAATTCCGAAGTTCAATCAAAGGACGGGAAAACGCCTTTATGCAAAAATGGCGTGGTTTTCCAAGAATATAATCATCATTCTTTTGACAACCTTCTGCTACGTGAATGCATTGGCGATTCATGCGAGTCATGGAATAAAGAATAATAAGTAATCTTTTTATAAAATGAACATTTTTTGGCTTTTAATTCTGAAATAATTCAAACTTGATCTTAGGGGAAACCGACAATATGTTCTACGGAGTGCTCGTAGCAAACGGGACAAAGTACGTTACGAATATTTGAAGTTTTAGTAATAAAGTTAGACATTCACGCCTTCTTTCTCATTTTTAGACTGAAGCAGACGTGCACTCCCTGATATCTGAAACCAATTCATTGGCTTCCGCCGCAGAAAGTATTCAGGCCGCTGAAAATAGCTTGGCAGCTGGAGTTGAAGCTGAAAAATCCAGGAAAGCTTTGCCGTCAAGAGTTGCCAAATCTGTTGTCTCCTCCGCCAACCCTCCGGAACCCAGAATCAGAGAATTCATTCCAGATGGTCCCAGGAACGACATTGATTATTACGATGATTATTATGACGACTACAATTATGATGACTACTACTATGATTCTCCTTCTTATCGTCGTACTCAGAATCAACAGGCTCTGAATCGTCCCTCACATCTGTCTCTCAAAAACCAGAACACCCAGTTGCGCGTGGAGAGTAAACCTGAACAGAAATTAAACAGCAACAAAAATACTCAATACTCGTCAATCTTGGACCTTCGCCAAAACCCTAACATCATTGAGAAAGATGAAATCAATTTGAAAAAGGTGTACTGGTTAAAACTCCCTGATAAACTTCCGGATCAAAATGTTCATCAGAAGGTGGATGCCCTTTTTGGAGAGGTCAGTGGGGACGGGAAAGATGTTTTGGTGATTCCCATATCTCGAGAATATACCTCACCTGATGATGTCTCTGACGGATTTATGAAAGCTATGGTACAATTTACAATTACAAATATTGCATTGCATACTATTTAACATGTATGTATAAATCCAACACCATTTCAGGGACTTCATTCAGCCTTAAGACGAGCCAGGAGGCTGCGACGATTGAAGATGGATGTTAAGAAAATTTAACTAAATGAAATGTGGGTGGGCGAGAAATGTTACATCTTTGAAAGATGATCTTTCTGATGCAGAATAATAATATTATCCATCTCTTCATTTTGTGTGCATCCCAAACTGAAACACTGTAAACTAATAATTAGTGGAAATACAACTTCCAATCATTGATTAGTAATCGATCATAAATGCAATTTCCAATAAAATATTTCTGCTCTACTTTAGTCCATTATTTTACTAGCATGACTCATAATGTATGACACCAATATGTGGGGTAGGACGAGGCAGCAGGACGTTCGAAAGGATCCAACACTTTTTGCAAATTTAGGGTTGGTTGAAATCTTGGTTCTTGTTTTTTGCACATTTTGCAGTTGTTTTGCTCCTGTCAACTTTTTCAGAAAATTACAACACCAATTTTTCAAAGGTATTATTATTCAGCCTCTGATTAATTCCAAGAAGATAAGCCACAACCGCAGCCGACTGGAAGTTAATTTATTCATCTGTTTGTTATTCGGCTGCAAAAAAAAAACATTTTGTAAGATTTACCGTCCAGGTCGCTTGGTAAGTTGGAAATTCTTGAATTGACGAGTGCATTGTTTTGATAAGAGTATTGTGTGGGTGGACTAGTTTTTGACATTGATTGTAATTCGTCTAACCCATAACAATTTTGTGTTGTTTCTTTCTTACTAAAGTGCGTCCTCACTAAAATCTTACCAGCATGGAGATGGCAAACACGATAAAGCAGGTTATCAATGAGGCTGTAGAACGAGGTAAGTATTTCACGTATTAAACATGGCGTGTTTGTGTCTTGTGACGTACTAAACTAGAACTTAAGACTTGGATGCATCGATGAATGACACTTGGTTGTTATTTTCCAGTCAAAATGCCTGCTCCACTCCGGCTTCGGGATTTGATAAGAATGATTCGTGCTGCAAGAACGGCTGCAGAAGAACGAGAAGTTGTCAACCGAGAGTGTGCCAATATTCGAAACACATTCCGAGATGAAGATTCCGTGTGGCGGTGTCGATCCGTGGCCAAATTATTATACATTCACATGTTGGGTTATCCTGCTCATTTTGGACAGCTGGAATGTCTTAAACTTATCGCGTCACCGAGATTTACGGATAAACGGATTGGATATTTGGGTGCTATGCTGTTACTGGATGAAAGACAAGATACACATCTTCTTATTACGAATGTTTTAAAAAAGTATGGAAAAATCAAGTGAATGTCATATCAGCCAAAATTACTTTGCTAACTTAATTTTGCTTGCAGTGATTTAAACGCTGATGCACAATTTGTCGTGGGACTCGCCCTTTGTACTTTGGGAACAATTGCTTCAATTGAAATGTCAAGAGATTTGGCTCCAGAGATTGAAAAACTATTGAAATCCAGCAACGCATATTTAAGAAAGAAAGCAGGCCTTTGTGCCTTCCGAATTGTGAGAAAAGTACCAGAATTGATGGAAATGTTCCTTCCTGCGTGTCGAACCTTGATTGCAGAGAAGAACCACGCTGTCCTAATTACAGCCGTGACTCTTGTAACTGAAATGTGTGAGAAATCACCCGACACCTTCAATTATTTTAAAAAGGTCAGTTTGGATGTAGTTATATTTGAATGTAGCTTTTAAATTCATCTTATAATTCATTCGTACATTCATTTTGCACTGCCTTCTGCTCGTCATAATCTCATAATTTACCATGAAATAATTGTCTGCGGCGAGTCAATAATTGATTATTTATAAATCCTAAATTATCCATTCATTTGCACATAGTGATTAATGCTGTATTTTTTATATTGTAACTTTTATCAATCTTGCACTAACACAGGACTCAGATTGGGAGGTAAGGCACGGCTAACCAAAACAAGTGTTTTATCAACAATTATCCCGTTTGAGCTACATACAAGTAGAGCTGCATTGGGCATCGTATTTGTTTATAATATTTTTGTACAGCTTTGCAATATTAGTATGTTCATTTGCTGATTTGCTCTCACGTATTTTGCAAACGAGCATGTAATGGCAAGATGGTTATATTAGCTTAAAGTCTAACGGTTGACATTTATTATTTATAGATGATTCCAACTCTTGTACGGACAATGAAGACGTTGATTTTGTCTGGTTATTCTCCGGTAATTAAATTTAATCACTAAAATATAATATTGTGCACTGCTTTTATACAAATGCTCGTAAAAATATGTTATAGGAACATGATGTGTCTGGTGTTAGTGATCCATTTCTACAAGTGAAACTACTTCGGCTATTGAGAGTTTTGGGTCGTGGCGATGTGGAAGCTGCAGAAGCAATGAATGACCTCCTGGCGCAGGTATGCGGCATATCAATTACATATTTTCACAGTGTATTTGACTAATGAAATAATTATCCTAGGTTGCTACCAATACTGACACGAGCAAAAACGTTGGAAATGCCATTTTGTATGAAACAGGTAAAAACAATTCTACACGTGATTAAAGTATTCATTTTTAATTTTGTCTCTCAAAATTGTTGAGTGAGTTGAGTGGCAATGTGCCTAATAATGGGATTTCTTTTCAACAGTTCATGCAATAATGGATGTGCAATCAGAGTCCGGTCTCAGGGTGTTGGCAGTAAATATTCTTGGACGATTTTTGCTTAATTCCGACAAAAATATTCGGTACGTTGCATTAACCACGTTGCAAAAGACTATCCAATTGGACCAGAATGCAGTTCAGAGACATCGATCCACCGTTCTAGAGTGCCTAAAAGTAATTCATAAGAAATGTCGCGATTTTCATGCTCTATTATTTATCCTCTGCTTTTCGTTTTTTTATATTTTAGGACCCCGATGTTAGTATCAGACGAAGAGCGATGGAACTGTGCTTTCAGCTTGTTACCGACTCGAATCTAGAAACAATGGCTAGAGAATTGCTACAATTTCTGGTGAGTAGTATATTTACAGTTAGTTATTCGAAGGAAGTTTACATCATTGAATTTGTCATAAAAATATCCTTTTAAATTCTACCTAAATAAAAAGTATGCTTCTTTTCTTTTATGTAGGGTAAGAGTGAACCTGAAGTCAAAACCATTTGTGCTTCAAACTTGGTGTCGATTGCCGAGAGATATGCTCCGTCACCTGCTTGGCATTTCCATATGCTGTTAGAAATTTCTCAGGCGGTAAGTAATTTCATTTCAGACACTGATAAAATTTTGAGCCTTTCTTAACTTTTAATGTTTATATCAGGCTGGGAATTACATGAGGGAAGACGTCGTATCTTCAACCATCCAGCTGATATCAGACGCTGCAGCTGTACAGCCGGATGCTGTCTACTGTTTATGGGAGGCTACCAAAAATCTTAAAAACTTGGAAGATTTTCAGCCATTGGTCCAGGTAGATAAAGGAGCATTTTTTGATAACCCCCAGGGGTCCCCTGGTTAATATTTTGTTATCAATTTTTTTTAGGTATGTTGCTGGTGCATTGGAGAATATGGCGACATGTTGTTCACAGATCAACATGAACAAGTGGTTACTCCTGATGAGGTCTTTGACTGTTTCCAACAAATTTTGTGGTCTCCTCATGTGAGCTTGATCACTCGGCAGTATTGTTTGCAAGCGCTGGAAAAGTTATCCAGCCGAGCCCCTGATCATACTGATAGAATTCGGTAAGGCAAATAAATGTAGGCATTTAAAATATTTAAGTGTGTTTGATCGCAATTATAATTTGTTTTTCAGGAATATTGTCGCCGCCTTTGGTTCGCACCTGAACATAGATTTACAACAACGTGCTGTAGGTAGGTGGCTGTTAATTCAATACATATCCTGAAGTTGAAAGTTGTGCGTATTTTAACTGCTCCTATGAACTATTTACCTTCACTTCCATTTACAGAATTTGGAATTTTGTGCCGATCCTATGATCATTTACGAGGACCAATCCTTGAACGTATGCCCCCAATTCCTACTGATAGACTGAGCAAGAGGGCTACCGCGAATGGGGATATTAGCAGTGACCAAAACAATGTTGAAGATTTGCTGTTAGGAGACATGTCTAGTGATCACACCAATGTCAATGATCACGGAGATTCGGTATGTTATTCAATCAAGTGAGTGCCTTGAATTTTATCTTATTGTTCTTATTTTATAGAACGCCATATTGGACTTGCTTGGTGGGATGGACCCCGGTGACAACGATATTGTTCATGACATTCAACCGAGTGGATCTATATTCGGTGGTGGGAGTGGATTAGATGATTTGTCTAGTTTGTCACTGTCCAATACGGCCAACAATACTACTACTGGGACGAGTAGAGCAAATGATTTATTTGATTTGTTTGGTGGTGGGGGTGCTTCCTCGGATAATCATATCTTGGGGTCCAGTTTTTCTTCTACTATGCCATCTGGACCTACATCCTTCCCCAGTATTAGCAACATGCCGTTGTTTTCAACTGTTCAACCTACTGCGGTTAATGGAGTATCGTCCCAACAATATGAATTAATTCCGGGGCAATTTTTTTCTGCCTCGTTTTTTAACCTTAATAAATCAGAGCAGCTGCAAACGCTTAGGGAACGGGCGGAACTCGACAGCATTATGTCCGGTAAGTAGCAAGCAAAGCGATTAGTTGCATTGCAAGGTTGATAATTCTTTAAATGGATACTTTTTCTAATTATGGGAATATTTCTTTATGCAGAATATGGGAAATCTGTTATTGCATTTTCCGATGAATCCGTTTGGATCGTTTTCACACCATGGTTGGCGTATTCAAGCATTACCAGCGTCGTTATGCAAGTTAGAGTAGGAAGTAAAAATCCACAAAACCAAATCACAGATTTTGTTTTCCAAGCCGCTGTTCCAAAGGTATGTATTTTTATTATCAATTTTTTTGGAACATAGTAAGTTGTTGAACATCTAATTTCATCATGACTAACTACTTTGCTTCCAGTCACTCCAACTATCCTTGGATCCACCATCGGGAACAAATCTTACACAAGGGTCACTGATAACACAGAAAATAACGATTACCAACCAATCTAAGGTATAACAAATCTTTAACAGATTGAAGTGTCGTTCTTTTACTGATTAACGGTGTGGAAATAAACTTTTAAATTTTTACAGGTTCCGTTGAAAATGAGGTTAAAATTGACATACAACTTGAATGGATCCCAGAAAGAGAAAATTCAGGAAGTGAGCGATTTTCCACAGGATTTTGGGTCCTCCTAGTTGTGCTTATGCTACTGAATCCGTCCTTTCCAAACAAATCATACCAAACTGACTAAATTCTATAAAATACTAACATAACGCCACTGCCACTGTGGTTGTAAGTAGTGTTAGTGCAGTATATCCCATATTCACAAACTTATTGCGCATTTTTATTTAGTTTTTATTTTAACATAATATTCAGTTTTGCGAGGTCTTCTTTTATGTATGTACCATGATGCAAGCTTTTACCAGCGTATTATAGACAACTTATAGTGGAACAGGAACAGCACAATAATTTGGAAGAAAGTTGTGCACTTTGTGTTGGATATGTAATATTTATATTATTATAACATACCAAACTGACTAAATTCTATAAATACTAACATAACGCCACTGCCACTGTGGATTGTGGTTGTAAGTAGTGTTAGTGCAGTACGTATATCCCATATTCACAAACTTATTGCGCATTTTTATTTAGTTTTTATTTAAACATAATATTCAGTTTTGCGAGGTCTTCTATCATGTACCATGATGCAAGCTTTTACAGCGTATTATAGACAACTTATAGTGGAACAGGAACAGCACAATAATTTGGAAGAAAGTTGTGCACTTTGTGTTGGATATGTAATATTTATATTATTATATGGTGCAAGAAAGGTATATATGTAAATTAAAACTGTAATTAATTAATCATTGTTGATGCATATGGTGGACGCCAATTTATATATTTATCATATTTATTTTCGGCTTGCTCTAACAATAAAGATCATGTAACATGTTTAACACAACGTCAAAAGTCCAACATATCGTTTACTTCCGTTACTGGAATTATAAAAAGGCAAACATTCAGCCAAAATGTTCTATATTATTAGGATGATACTGTTTCAGGTCATTAAACATCGATTTAATTATTTTAATTACATAACTTGCAATATTTACTTATGTATGAACAAAGTGAGGATAATTAACTAAACTACCGTAGATAATCAACAAAAGAAATACGAAAATATTGTAATAATGCGTAATAACTTATCATAGGAGACAATGCTTAGTTATTCAGTTCCACCCATGACTTGAATTTAGATCCTATACAATTTCATAACTAATCAATCGGCTCCACATTTTCGTACCTACGAGTCGGTCGTGTGCAAGTTTTGCTTCTGCTGGAGTATCGAACGCTGCAAAAAAAAATTGGAACGATTCATGGATCCATTTTAGGCATGTTTGATTTGTACCATCGAACGTTGATTTGTATATCATTTTATCAATGAGATTCTTTTTTTGGTGTAAATAAAATTGGAGCTTACCCACTCTAGCATCACCTGTGGGATTTTCGGCTTCATCGAATCGTCGGATGATCTTCTCTCTAGATAAAAGTTTTAGAAAAGTTCTAAAAAAGTTTTTGAAAATTTGGTGCCTTATCTAAAATGTCCAGCTAGTCCAGCATCTATTGGCACATGGTACTAAAATTGCACTTACCTAGATATTTCAAGTTTCAGAACTGATGACAAATGGTGTAAGATTTGATCCATGCTAGCTGAATAAGGCAAATTTTCCAACGCTAGAACGCAACCTACAACAAGAACCAAAAAATTGAAAAAACTGATCAAGAACAGATCTAAGGAGTGGCTCAGCAAGCACGCTTATTGTCCTGCTACTAGATCTTTTGAGAAAAGAACAAACTAAACTAGGGTAGTCTTATTGACTTTTTTTTTACTATCAATAAAATGAAAAAAGCCGGACTTGACATTTTGATTATTATTAGAAAGAAAACTTATTTACCAGGTCTCCCAAATCCTGCTGCGGCCACGGTATTGCCATCATTTCCCGCAGGCTGACCACGACCCCTCCCACGTCCGCCGGATCTGTCATCTCGATCTATTCCATTTGAAACACTAAAATCTTGTCTAGGACCCCCAAATCTATTGTCTACTGCTACTAGATCTTTTGAGAAAAGAACAAACTAAACTAGGGTAGTCTTATTGACTTTTTTTTTACTATCAATAAAATGAAAAAAGCCGGACTTGACATTTTGATTATTATTAGGAAGAAAAATTATTTTACCAGGTCTCCCAAATCCTGCTGCTGCCACGGTATTGCCATCATTTCCCGCAGGCTGTCCACGACCCCTCCCACGTCCGCCGGATCTGTCATCTCGATCTATTCCTCCGAAATCTTGTCTAGGACCCCCAAATCTAGGACCCCGACCTCTAGGCTGTCTGGCAGGGCCACCTTGTAGAGCTTGTACGAACGGATTGGGGCCTGCAGGTCCTCCAAATCTTGGTCCACCTCCACCTCCGGGACGATGCACCAAGTAATGATGGCCTGAAGTGTTTTCCTTGTCCTATGAATTCTTGTCCAACCCTTTTACGACCTGACGGAAGCAACTCAACCTGTAGCAATGCACGGCCAAACATCATTCCATCCTTTGTTGTAGCTCTGCGCGCTTGATGCGGATCATGAAATTCACACACAACTTGTCCGGAACAGTTTCCATCGGTGTCATACATAATGTTTACATTCATTGGCATGAGGCCAATGTCAGAGAAAAAGTCAAAAACGTCCCGTTCCGACACAGTTGATGGTGCACCTTTCAGCATTACGGAGGAACTTTCATCATCCTAAGAAAATTCAAATTTATTTTACAAAGTTTGCAAGTATGCATAATGGCATTACTAAAAAACGTTGCAGAAAATTATTTCATTACCAAGCCGGGTTCCAAATCAAAGATTGAAGTCTTTGTGTCTCCTATAACAAACTTTGCAGGCTCCATCGAGTCACCTCTGCCAGGTCCGGGTGTCCTCATCTTTGCCATGTTAAAATCTTCATTCGTACTGACTTCCACAACCAAATGACTTCCATCCTGAGATCTGACTATTAAGTCAATTGCTTGTTGTGCTGCTTCGGGAGAGTCCAACTTTACATGAGCAACTGCAGTGTGTCTTCCACCTGCTGGGGGTCCAGCCGACACGACAATGTCGACTAATGCAACTCCAACCAACAAACGAGTCTCCACATCTTTTGTTGTGACGGTTGGAGGCTGAAATAGATGAAAAATACCTTGACATTTTCTCGTCACCATTTTGTATATTTTCAATAAACTTAAAAGCTTACCAGATTTCTAATCACGATATAGGATGACTGTGCAACACTGTTAAAACCTTCGAATACAAATATGTCCATGAATCAATAAATTCTGTAATTACGAACTCAGCAAGTGGCAAAGATGTATATTTAAAAATCTTACGGCTTGGTCTAGAAGTTCTTTCTGGTCTACCACCGGAAGAGCTACCAGGTCTACTACCACTGCCCGAGCTTCGATCGTCTCTGTCTTTATGTTGTCGATCACGATCTCTATCACGTTCTCGATCTCTTTCCTTGTCTCTGTCGACATCACGGTCCATTCTGCTTTTATTTAATTTGTACTCATCCACCCATCGTTCCATTGATATGCCTTCCATTGAAACCATTGAAGTCCTCATACGTCGACCATTAGAACGAAATGCACGAGGAAAGTCGGATGCTTTATCCAGTTTTACGAACGCAATGCATTCATCGTATAGTCTAACCGTTCCATCTCCACCTCCCATGACATCCACCCGCAAAAAATCCTTGATCTGTTACAGGAGATAGACGCATACTAAGTTTCACAATATACACACGCTTACTAAATCCATTAGTTCGTCAATTAATCCGTACCTCTCTGAACGAAACCTCATTTGGAATTCCTGTCAGCTTTACGGCAGCATGATGCTCTTCTGTTGTATTGAAAGGAGTAGCAGGAGGATCCACATCTCTAGTCGAATCTCTTCGATTTGCTCTAGTTTTATCGGGGCTAGACTCACCACGGCCACTCTTGTCCCTAGAATCACGACGACTTGATATGCGTCCTTTAGGACTGTGTGATCTACTTCGGGAACGGCGGCGACGGTCACTTCGGTCCCTGCTGCGACTTCGCTCCTTTGAACCTCGTCTATTACGCCTATGAGTAAATACGTGAAGGTGCAATTTATTAGTAAAATGAAAGTAAAACCGTTAATATACAGTTTTACAAAGACTAAGGTTAGCTTACCTCTCTGGCTCTTTGCGAAAACTATCTCGATCACGTTTTTCATGTGAAGGTGATCGACTTCGACCATTATCCATGTCAGCTCGGTTGAAGCCTGGGCGCAACCCTCCAAGCCCCATAAGTGCATTCGGGTTACGCCCGCCCAACATTGGTGCAGTTTGTCTGGGAGGACCAATTTGACGAGGCATGCCACCTCCCCCAACTCCACCACCACCCATGAAAGGATTCATTCCTGGAAAACCAAGTCGCATGGCATTGTGTTGTTGTTGCTGCATCATCTGATTATTTCCATTTCCGGGCAGATTGTTTCCCATATTGTTGCTGACAAGCTGGTTCATCTGGTTGGTTGGAAGATTCATTTGATTATTCCCTGATGGAAGATTCATTTGATTATTCCCTGATGGAAGATTCATTAGATTTGTTCCTGTTGGAAGATTCATGTGGCTATTTCCCATGAGGCTATTTCCCGAATTCATTTGATTCATGAGACTATTTCCTGGAAGATTATTCATCTGGTTATTGTTGGCTAGTGTCAAATGATTCATTGGATTATTTCCGACAGAATTACTCATTTGCATGCCATTAGTTATTTGACGAGTGGAGGGGAAAGCATTCAAGTTGGATCCCTGTTGTTGCTGTTGGGACGCCATCATGTTTGGGGGTGGAATGTTCATTCCCATCAGAGATGGATTCATTTGTTGCATCCCTGTTGATGTTGATGATGACGAAGTATTAGCAGACATTCCCATCATTTGTGGATATGACAATCCCATCCCAGAAAGTGAGGAAGGCATTCCAAAAGGAGTGGTGGAAGCCTGTTGCTGTTGTTGTGGGTGGTGATGATCGTTGGAGCCCATGGAATTCAAAACATTATGAGGATTCGAATTTGTTGAAGGATTTGCAGGATATCCATTGCTATTATTCATGCCACTAAGAGATGGGATCATTCCTCCAGGATTTTGACCAAGGAAATTACTATTATTGGCTCCATTCATTCCTTAAAAAACCATACCGAAAAATTGACACACCTACCAACTTTGTTTCAAATGAGTCATTATCATATCATGCTTTCGAATTTTTTACAACACATACCTAACATTCCCATTCCTGACAAGGAGTTAAAATTGGGCATATTTGGATTAAATGAGTTTTGGGAAACGCTAGGTTTTGGAGGAGAACTGGATTGATTTGATGGAGCATTAAGACCTGGCCGAAGTAAGGAGGGGGTGGCCGTGGCTGCTTGGATTTGGTCAGGAATCGAAGCTACTCTAGCTTGCTCAATTACCTATAAAATTAATATTGGATGTTATGCTATTTCATAATCTGAAGTTATCATGTAGGTCGAACTGAAATTCTGTATTCATTAATGATTGTATGTAAGTGTGATGAAGAACAGTATACATATATGCAAAAAATAACGCATCCAGCTTTCTCCCTAAAAACGCTCAACTCGTCACAATATTGTAACATTTCAATAGCGTCAACACAATAATTATAGATGTGAATGGCATAACTCCGGTATGCCATATTATTATGCTTCAATTCAAATGTACCCTAAAACTGTGGAGATGTCGTTCTGACTAGGCAAAAAAGTAAATCTCATATTCCCATGCCGGAATTGGCACAGCTCTAATTAAATAGTATATAATAATTTGATTATTAGTGACTGAAATAAAACTTAAGTGTAATTAATATTGCAATTCTTCTGCTTTACAGTGGGGAATTTTATTGCAATTAAAAATTGATTTATCCCATTCTGATTTTGACGCCTGAAGGAAACCGCAAGTATCTCTGTTCGACATTTAAAAGAAATAGATATCCTCGTTAATGCGTCATTTCGATCTTGAATCTTGACGATATCAGTATGCAGTAGTCTCGAATAATATAAATAATATGTGGATTTGGGTTTATATTATGTTATTAGACGATATAGGGATGAATGAGAAAAGTTCAAAATGATTTTGGTCATGAATATAAAATGGGTAGGAAGAAAAAATTTTCACATGATCGAAAACACGGGTGTAGTTTGAGTTTGAACATCCAAATTGAATGCATGCGACTTATGCCTTTCATAAATGTATAAAAAATCTCATGCTTAAAACAGTTTTGCACAGTGACGGCATCGATAATTAATTTGTGATGCCAATCAAATTAGTAGAAAAGGTCAATGTTTCATTAAATTCACTGTAAATGTAAAAAGAAGATGTATAAATAAAAAAGCACCTTGAACATTTCGTTTCGAGAGCTGAGTGAAAGTCTGACTGTGGAATCCTTGAGCTTTTCTCCAGATAATTGCATGGCTTGTCTTGCATCCTCATCTGAGCTGAATGCAATAAATGCATCCCCTTGTGCTCCACCAACAATGTGCACTCCTCCATCCGGGATTCCAAGTCCAAGAAAAAAGTTGCGAATGTCGATGGAAGTTGCAGACAATGGCAAATTTTGTAAACGAATTATCACACTCATATTTCTGCCAGATTCAGAGGGACGTCAGATTCAAGTTCAACCTGCTGAAGGGTGACAAATCAATTCGTGAATATAAGTTGTAAATCCAACAAATTTGGCACACTTTTCTCGTTGCTGAACCGGATATATTTTATATCAAGTATACTTATATCTTTATGTGTGTACTTGTTACTTTTAAAGAAAATGACAGCACACTGACGCTCGTCACGGTACGATGTAACAAACAAGGCAATGTAAAATCAATTTTTGAGAAGAAAAACCAATTTCGAATTTTTGATAGAGTCGTTTGGACCAGGATATTTTTAGACGTTATGGAAATTAATCCCTTCCTGTTGGGAAAACATCAGACTGGCTTCCGTTTGTGAGACGCTAGTAAAAATCTTGCAAAAATGATTTGCGAGAGTCCACCCGAGTAGAAACCTAAATGCACATAAACTATTCCGCATCCCATTTGTGGGCCGACTATTTAAACGAATTATGAATACAACAGAACGATTCTCATACCTGAATCGATACAAAATTGTATGCATGCACCAATTGCAATGCGTAAAATACAGGCGTAGCGGAGAATGCAAAAATTGCCAGAAAATAATAAACAAATGAATAAAATAAAGTCCTGTCTGATTAATGTGGATCAACAATTCATGATTAATTAAACTCGACTAACAGATTAACCGATTTGCACGCTGTTAAAATTTGTCAAACACTCGGCAAGTTTTGAGTATTAAAAAATTTGGCAGAAACTAAAATATTTAGTTGCAACTTGCACTTCGTTTATAGAATTAAGACTATCATAGTCTGACTATGTACTTATGATGGTTAAACGTTCAAATTTTGGACACAATTAATGCACATGGATATGGAGGGTCATTCTAAAAATGGCAAAAATTGGGATAACGCGATCATAATAATAGTCCTCTCCCAATTCACCATCCATTTCATAAAAGTAGGTAGCCAGGAAGTTGCGAGTCAAGTTTTGCATATTCGGTGGGGTTGAAAATAAAGCGCAGCTAATTATTACATGCAACAAAAGTTATTAATAACAGACGGAGGGGCGCTCATTTAGGCTTTTTACATGTTACAGTTGTTAACATGTTAGATGGACAAAGTCAACGTTCTCCGGCGAGATTTGCAAATGAGATTAACTACGCTCATCGTGGTAGTAGCCTTCACAAAGGCATTGACGGAAGTTTAAATGGGTGCGTCGCGCAATTGAAAGATGGCAGATTAAGTTTGCGGTGTCGCCTTCATTATGGTTAATGTTATGTCTTGATGTAACCTAATAAATGTAATGTTTGATACGACTTTCGATTAGATGTGCAATATATATAATTGAGTAAAGAGTGGGAAAGCTATCATCATCCTTCTAAATTACACACCCACTCTACGTCAACTGGATTTGAATTCCACCCTCCTGGACACACCTACATCAATCCATGCTCATAAAACGGAAATGGTAAGTTTCTGGACGTAGCAATTCAGTTTCTCTTCAATGAAAGGCTTTGAGTGAAAGTAGGGTTTACTTTCCCCACATACAACAATATTACCACAATTTAAAAAATTTCAACACATACAACACACAACATATTATAGAATAATATTCAAATAATTACTTCATAATGAAAAATATAAAACAAAGCTTTACATTAACCAAACCCTCCGATGGTGGTGTCAATTGTGGGATGTCCTGTTCCGTTTTGAGTGTTCCAAGTTGTTCTTGTTTTCTAGGATTTGGGGGTGCGGGTTATTTTTTTTAACGGAGCCACCAATTTAAGGTGACTTTTCTCGGTATTTAAACATCTAGCATAAATATGTCGATGAGCAATTACTTTAACTGTCTTGTGCGAAACGACTTGAAACGAGTTAATTGGTGAATAATGATCAAGTAGAGGGTAACTCCAGCCTGGTCTACTTCTTCATAGGGATCACGGACGTATGAGGACTTTTTATTTATGATACTGGGGACGTGGCGATTTGGCGAAATCAGATTCCTGATTTTAATTCCGATTTTGGGTCGTCGTCGTGTGTAGATGGTCACAGTGTAATGGAATTTACTCTTAAAATGGAATTGAAGCTGGGACTGAGCTACTGACAAGTCAAATTGTAATCTAACAAAGATAAGTAAAAAAACACGAACGACTCAAAGAAGACGGAGTAATAAACAGCCAACTGAAATTTAGACGAACTTTAAAACACCTCTGGTTCCCAGTACTTGAGTAGATTTACACTGTAGACGAACGGTGGACATTTGATGAGTTTTTATGAAAATTTGGAAATATTCACAGCTTGCTAATTTTAATTTTAATTTATTTTCCAAATAAAAAATCAGCAGAAAAAGAATCCGTCCTTGTTTTGAGCTTGTTGTGGGAATCACGTGATTTTTTTGGGCGGGAGTCAGATTTTAGGCAACAATGAAAAAAAAAATGAAGTGTGTCAACAAATTCCACTTTTTTGCGAGTTACTCAATGCAAAGAGGTGTGGGACTTAATATACTCTTACCTGGGTCACT
Organism: Folsomia manolachei; assembly: GCA_036491905.1. Taxonomy (NCBI): domain Eukaryota; kingdom Metazoa; phylum Arthropoda; class Collembola; order Entomobryomorpha; family Isotomidae; genus Folsomia; species Folsomia manolachei. The sequence goes on from JAAXNX010000333.1 coordinate 30,055, forward strand.
GGGCTTATCCACATCCTCTGGAGGAAGGCAGTCTGAGTCTGAAGATAAGTCATCTACTGATAAGAAGTTATCTTCCTCAAGCTCCACGCGCACGGCAAGGAGTACTTCGAAGTCTTGGGCGGCCGGCATTCTGGCTGAGAAAAAGACGCCAAAGTTGACGACGGAAGGCGACAAACTAAAACGCGGACATCCCACTGTTTCATCAGTTGGTGGGGGTGAGGGTGACAAGAAGATTGTAAAGAATCCCAGCAACAAACGCCCCATTTTTAGGAGACGGTTGGAAGACATGTCTTGGACAACTGAGAAGATGGATGATAAGTTGATTTGGGTGGATTGTGAGGTAATTAGAGGTGAATGGAAATTGGTTGGATTTGTATTAAAAAGATTGAACTATTTTATAGATGACAGGACTTGATTACAATAAGGAAATGATAATGGAGATTGGTTGCATGTAAGAGAAAATTATTACAGTTATTCATGCAATTTTTAGTTCTAATAACTCATTTTATTTCCAGTATTACTGACCCAGAATTGAATGAGATTGCTCGGCAGCCCTCCGTTGTCATTCATGTGCCGGATGAGAAGCTCAATGATATGGATGCCTGGTGCTTGAAACATCATGGAGATGTATGATCGATTCATAAAATGGGATAATGGGATGTAGATAACTCTTTAACTAACGGATTTTTAACAGAGTGGGCTGATCGAATCTTGTCGGCAGAGTACTTTAACTTCGGAGGAGGTGGATGAACAATTGCTCCAGTTTGTGCAGAAATATACAAAGAATAGTAAGAAACTTGAAACAATAATTTCTCCTAGTATTACGTAAACTGGGTTAACATTTCTTTTCCAACTTTGCAGAGGAGTGTCCTCTTGCTGGTAACTCGATCTATATGGATAGGATATTTATTTCGAAGCAACTTCCAAAGTTTCATTCCCATTTCCACTATAGGTACGATACGCAATGAAAACTTTGATCACCCCGTCGAAGATTTGCTTGTAAAACTGGAATATAAAATAATAATTTGATTTAGTAATAGTAGATATTTTCCTCTTTTCTGTTGTAGGAACGTGGATGTTAGCAGTATCAAGGAATTGGTTCGAAGGTGGTTTCCCAACGAGTATAATGAAGCTCCCAAAAAAAAGTTTTCTCATCGGGTACTGGATGACATTGTTGATAGCATTGCAGAATTAAACTATTATCGAACTGCCATTTTTAAAGAGCCAACTAGTGTTGGCAAACACAATGACTTGCGAACTACTTCAAAGCAATTGTCATCATAATTTGTTCATTTATTTGTAGAAGTTGATGCCGTAAACTCTGAATTGAAATAAATTAACAATAATGTAATGTATGATGTGAACCAGTCTGGTTCACATTTTGTACGATGTAGAATTAGAATTCTTTATTCCTATTACTTATTGGTGGGCAATTTTTAGTTGTGGTACAACATAATTAGTTAGATTACGTTTCATAAGGTTTTACTTTTGCATAGTGGTAAATATTTTCAAAGAAGTGAAACAAATTAAATTAGACATTTAGGAATGAATGATGTCCAGTCATTATCTGTCGTTAATTGATAAGAGTTCATCAGAAATACGAAAAAAAGTAACAAATATGTTATAAATGGTGTTATTAAACTACTGTATAGTAAAAGATAACATCACATTTCAATCAGGGACTAATCCGTCATACACTCATACTCGCTCATCGATATTATAATAATACTACTACAATAATAACTTGATTTGAAATAGAACAATATTTGTGGTTCTAAGAAAAGTCAGTGTTTTATATTTATAAAGCATTTGATCACATAAATTAACTACACGCGTACTCATTTATGACTCGACACTTGACCAACCAAAATTTTTTAAAGACGAACCGAAAACGTCAAAAAGGTATCTCTGATAATATAGATAAGCAGTTCTTATTCTTTGTGCGACTGTACTTGTGTGGTGTCAGAGTATTAAATATTCTCACATGTTGGAACACGGAACAAATGTGCCTGAATTGGCTTTGTAGTTATGTAATTTTAGGCAGCTTACGCATTAAACTAGTTAGTAATGTAGTAGTTTTACGTTTCTGCCTTTGGCATGGGCGGCGATTGGTTTTTGTCTTATTACATAGGTAAGGTTCTGCGTGCAATATTATGCAGCAAGTAATGTTTTGATCTGCTTCGGTGTGGAGTCGTCCTTCAAAAACAATATTATTCTTAAGCAATTTACTTTAAACTTAAAAATAATGTATAATTTGTTACATTGAGGTGCTTGGTTGTATATCTTAGTGCGTTCAGTAATCCTTCTGATCTATCTACTGGCTGTTCCTTTAGAACACGAACACAACCTTTAACCTAGTAGGAAATATTATTAAGAAAACATAAAATTAGTTAATGGCAGGCGACGCCGTTTATCGTCACCAAGAATAGGAATTAGACATGTCGGAATTTGAATTTACTCACATCAACATCTGAAGCTTTAACGAATGCTCCGACGGGATGAACATGGTCATATAAAATCACCAATCCTATATTTTTCATTTGATAATTAAAAATCTTGTTTGCGTGTGGTATTAATATCTCATCGAAAACAATTGGTTATCAATCTTACTTACCAACCATAACTCGTAAGATAAAAGATTGAGTTTCCTCTCTTCGGTAACGCTGGATCAAACCTGTTATTTCAAATTATAAAAATTAGCTGAGTTGAACATATAGTGTGATGCACAATAAGCAAGCATTTATAGTATCTTCGAGTAATTAAGAAAAAATCTTACCTGGTGTCTCCAACATTCGTTGACAAACCTGTGCCATTGTCTACAAACACAAATAAAGGTTTAAAAAATGTTGGATTTAAATTATTAGGACGGACAAGCTGACATTTACCCCTAGAGTTTCAGTAGTCTGCTGAACATCAATTTCCTTATGCTCGGATACGAATTTAGAAGTTACTTCACTAAGCACACGAAGCATTGGAGTCGCTTGTGCGTAAAATAGTGACATACAATTCGCCAATTCAGAGCTAACTGGCATATCATCCGTCGACATTAGTGGGCTAAATGGACCACCAGGACTCGTCGGC
>JAAXNX010000334.1:0-33129 GCA_036491905.1 Folsomia manolachei
TGAGACGACATCACTTTAAATTGTTGGGTGCATCTCTCTGTGTGGGTGCTTGAAACTAGCTAAACTATCTGTAAAATGCGAGATTAAAACTAATTTGCTCCTACCCAACCAGTTCATGAAGACAAGACATGTGTCCGAGATATGATGTGGACATCGACAGTGTCGATTCGACACATGTCCGACAAATCCTAACTCGTGACAAAACTCGAAGCTTAATAATTTCACAAATCTTGATTTTTTTTATCTGCCACATTCCTCGTGACATGGAATCAAAAATGATAAATTAGGACCACACACACAAAACTGTGTAAAAATGGAAATCTTATTATTCCGAGTTTTTGATTCCACCCCGTTTCTCAGCTCTATTTACGACGAGGTCGCACTTAGAATGGGCTCCGTATGTGTTCTCATTATGCTAAAAGCTTGTCAACTTCAACTTGGGGAAGCTTTTTACAGGGGAGCATTTTAATTTTAAGCAGAAAGTTTTATGAAGAATGGTTGAAAGGAATAAACCACTCAACGCAAGGCAAACTTTAACGAAGACAGGTAGGGAGGACATTAAATAATTAATGAGTTGGTGACATTGTTAACACCTTTCCATTCGAGAGCATTTTTGAAAATGTGAGTATTTGTGAAAAATTTATAACTCGAAAACTCGGAAACTGGGATCTAGATATTTCAATTCTTCATAAATTTTTGTAATTTTTAAAATTTCAACGGAGTGAATCTCTGTCAATTTAAAAAAATTTGAAAATTTTTGAAATCAACCTTATCTCCTTTTGTCTTAAATTTTGGTTGCTTCAAACTCAAGTGAGACACTAGATAAATTAGAAATTCAAAAATTGGATAATTTCACAAAAAATTGCAAAGCAAGACTTTAGAATCGGTAAATGAAAATGTTGTCTTACAACCTGGCCGGTGACATGTTAGCCAACTGGCAGTAAAATTTATGAGCTACCCATTACAACAATGTAATTTACATGGCATTACAATTACCACCAACTGCTGGTGAGGAGGAGGCACTCCCTATTTTTTTGCAGGTATCAATTTGTTATGACATAATTCTGCGGAGAGAATTTTATGTCATGACTAATTGTGAAGCAAGTTTGTTACAAGTTCCATAACTTGGAATGTGGTTTGACAGATCATTTTGGAATGATTGGAGAATAATAAAATAGTTGGTCTGGTTCCTGGAGACTTTCCAGGAAAGGCTTCAAAACATGACTGACCTGGAGATGGCGATATATAATCCAATTACTTTATGGCGATATAATTTATTAATGCAAACTTGGGTAAGTGGTTCTCTGGTCGGGATGAGGAATTGGGAACAGAAATTATTTTGACTGCTTGTAACGCACAAGCAGTTTTAAGAAGACACTCTGCAAAATGTGTCAGACATGCTTGAAGTAAAATTTCTAATAATTCGCAAAAAGATGGCAAACTAAGCGGATTTTACTCTGTCTAGAAAACTAATTCCTCCAGAATTCAGCCACTATTTGGATTGGAACAGGCCATAACTCAAACTTATACAAGATCGAGTTGCAGACATCATTTTTAGGCTTCAGTTTGTCGACAACAAAATACCCAACACAACAAGGTGTAGGATATATTCTACTAAAGGAAACCAAACTTTGAGCTTATGGACAGAATATCCAGGAGAAAGGTTTATATAAATCGGATCAATTCTACCCAAAAACCACTCGAACCACTTTAGAAAGAGAGTCTTGTTTTACTTTCTCTTTTCTGTTATGTTCATTCTAGAAACAAAGGCTTTCAAGTTTTATTTTATGGGAAATCCGGCAAAAAATATTTTCCACTTTCACCAGGGATTGGATTGAGTAAAAATTGAAGTTGTCAATTTTGTCAACATGTTGATTTTGACAAAATCCTGGATGTTTTAGAAAAGTGCCTGTTGTTCATCTAGTAGACTTCAGAATTTCTAAGATTTCTAAGAATTTTCTTCCCCAAGGGATTCACTTTGAAATCCAGACAAAAACAAAAGGATTTATTTGCAATGAAGAACTTTCTCTTTATTTAACAATATCTTAATCACAATTTCCACGTAATTAAGTGACACCCACCCAAAAAAGTTGGCTCATCCAAACTCATTTAGACTTTATGTAAGTTTTAATTTAAAACTTTTTAAATGAAGGCAAGAAGGAAGAAGTTGGATAATTTACTAGAATTACGTCACTGCCCAAAATCATCTCCATCCCATTGTTAAGCCGGAGTCATCATCATTATCGACTAAGCTGACTCGACTCATTTTATCCAATACATTGTTTTGCATGGTTCATTGTGTTTTGCTTGGTGTAACAAAAGCTTGCTTTATGCAACGATCCATTCTATGGCATCTTGAGTTATGGAACATGTATCGACTTTAATTTCCTGAATTTGCCATACAATCTTCTATCTGCTACTCTTTTTCTATTCTGCAATATTCTCATCCATTGTTAAAGACAACACATTGTTGGTTGGGCTGAAAGAATCTCATTCATAAGGAGACAATGAACTTGTATTCATTAGACTACGGGCTTGATCGCCTTTCTAATCTTGGAGCTATTGAGAATCTTGATTTTTAATTAATTATGCTTCCTACACATGTGCAAATTATTGTACATTTGTGGCGAAAAAGACGCAAAATTCCCAAAACTGCGATTAACATACATAAAGGAAGGAGAGTATCTACTTAATGCTAATAGTCATACAGAATGCAAAAAATCGGATTGGCGTTGAACAATCACAAAATAATTTGCATGCCTGCAGATTTTATAATTTGCAAGCTTTTTGTAATTTTTATACAAATAACTATAAATAACATTATTTTGTTTAAACCTTTCACCGGGATTCGTTGATATCAACTAGTTCCAGGAAAGTACAAAAAATTGCATGAAGCTTGTAGTGGATTATTTCTATTGTTCTATTGGAGAAAGTTGTTTCCCCCGAATTCTCCGAAATCTGCCCGGGTCTCTGAGCTAATAGCACTGAATGCTTTCCATTGGAAACCCCCAGTAAACCCGGGACGTGAGTCATTATTTAGTCAGGATCCCGAAATTCAAAGAAACCCAAACACCGAGAAATCTAAGAGTTACCCACTTGATTCCTAAAAGTAAAATAATGTCGCTGTCTCCAGTACTACTTTTTACCCCTTGAATAAAACAGGAGACATTTTGACTGCTAAATGGATTTCGTATGTTTATCCGAATTGCTTATCAATTTTTGAAAGGACAAAGTAATCTATGGCTAGAACAGAAAGAGAAATAATTGGAATTTCCGTTTGTTGGAAGCATTCATTGTCAATACATGACAATTGTTTTGTCATTACTACCTTGTTATCAGATCAAGAGCCAAATTATGATAATTAGTATCTGATTATTGGAGAAAAACAAACATTTCCGACCAATTACGAGATAATTGGCGAGATTAGATAAGGTGAAAGACAACGTTTAATTGTTGGAACGTTAGTAATGTCGCATTATGCGCACGAATCATGAATCAATCACCTCATTATTGACATTGGCAATCAATTAAATAATAACTAGTTCGTTCACATACTTCAATTTCAATCCCAAGCACTCCTATTTCGTTTAAGGTGCGAATTTAATCTCTGCAAAAATGAATTCTGCCATTATTGCCATTTTAATTGCTACAATTCTGGGCGTGGATTCCGGCGAGTTTATAGAATCTGAGCGAATATCCAACTGGGGAGTTTGGGGAGCTTTACAAAAATGTCCGAATGGAACCTTGGTCCAAGCTTTTCGTCTCAGGACGGAACCTTATCGAGGCCCACTTATCGATGATACGGCCGCAAATGCGGTCCAGCTTTATTGTGGAGATCCGGGTATGCAAAAACTGCAAAATCTGTGCAAAAATTGTGCCAATTTTTAGCTAATTTTTGACCACCCCTATCTCAATCCAGATAATATCAACACAGCCATAATTTCTAGTTTGGAAGGTCACTGGGGAGACTGGGGACAGATTTATAGATGTCGGGAAGGTGGCTACATTCACGGATTCCAACTCCGGGTAGAAGCACCTTTCCTCTTGGATGATGAGACGGCAACGGACAACTTCCGGTTTTATTGTAGTAATGATCCACCCACAACATTTATTGAGGGGGACGGACTCAATCGGTTCGGTGCTTGGAGATCTACCCGGAAATGTGCAAGGACAGAAGGGATTTGTGCTATTTCGACGCAGGTGGAGCCGGATAAAGGGCTGGGTAAGGGACAAGTCTTGTTTAAATGACAAATTAATTGATTCTTAATTAACTCGTTAATTATCTTAATACAGGAGATGACACCGCACTCAACAATATTCTCGCGGAATGCTGTGATATTCCGGATTAATCCAGAATCAATTAAATAATGATTTAATCAATCAATTAATTCATAATCGATTCTCTTATCAAACACGTAATTATCTGATAAAATACAATTCTTTTGTCAATACCGAATTCGGTGGTCAGGAATTCTTGTGTCAACTACATCCTGGCGTAAATTGGGCAATACACGTTTTGATAAGGACTTGCCTGCTAACTCACAATTAGTCAAGTACCATAATTACATGTTATTCCAAAGTCTAGATAAGTTCAAGGCAAGTCATTCCTAAATATGAGTCATTCCCTATTTTTTTGTTGTAGTCCAACTAACATTCTTCTCCATCCAATCAATACAAACTCATTTCTTTTATTTCCTTTGTTCTACTTTGTTATCACTGCAAAAAACAAAAACAATTCATTGTACCAAGAAAGGTCCATCCATCCTCCCACCCAAGTCGAGAGTAACTTATGAGTTTGGCACTCTGATTTTGATTGCATTTCCTGCCCTGCTATTAATTTAGGANTATTTCCTTTGTTCTACTTTGTTATCACTGCAAAAAACAAAAACAATTCATTGTACCAAGAAAGGTCCATCCATCCTCCCACCCAAGTCGAGAGTAACTTATGAGTTTGGCACTCTGATTTTGATTGCATTTCCTGCCCTGCTATTAATTTAGGAGTCTGCAATGCTTAATCATATTCGGATACTGGCTGCAATCCTTTTATTACGGAATAGTTTACGAAATAGAACCAAATCCGTCATTTTTATTGTTTTTCGAGCCCCACTGTCGACAAGATAAATTAAGGAAGGAATGAAATGATCCCCATTTTTTAGGCAATGTTTTTAATGCATGGCATTAATATTACTGGTAGGAAACCAAGTTGGTTTAATCAAGTTGCTTACACCAACCAACTCCCACACTGACCATAAAATAAAGTGATATATGCTCTGCTCACTATACCACACCCACCCCATGAATTATTAACTAAACCCAAGGAAGGTCAAATCTCTCCAATTGCAAGAGTCCAAATTGGAATTGCTCATCTCAATAAAAATGATATAAAAATAAGAAAAAAACAAGACACACTCCAACTCTAACCGGCTTGGGTTTAAATTAAGGTTGGAAATTGTAACCCTTGTTTTTTAACTGGCTTAATATTGACAAACTCTTTAAGCATCTTTTTAACAAACTGATGACAAAGTGAGTGATGTAGTCAAGCTTAGGATCCTTCATATTAATTAAGTCTTTAAATGAGGAAGCTTATTTTTCATGTAAATCTTTGTTTATTCATTTCATGAGATCAAAGGCAGTTGAGGATGGCATTGAGAATGTTGTTAAATATGGACATAACTTGGTAAATGTTACAATATTATCAGCATGGCTGATTCAGTAACATGTTCTTTACTAGGTGTGAGATTTCGGGAAGGAGTCAAGTAAATAAAATAAATTACATTTGCTCCATATTTGGCGAAAAGGAAGAGTTTTGCATGGATTGATGAATGTAAAGAAAATTAGAGGAAGTCGTCAACTTCTGCTAATGAAAATATTGGACCAAGTTTTGATACGGAGTCAGAATTAGCATGGCGTCATTATTACAGGACTACCACCCACCGTCCACTAATTTAATTGGCATCTGGTGCCGTCATAAAATGAGAAATCAATCGAAATATGATTCGCTTAAAGAAATCTTGACGTCATCTCTTGATTCATTAAGATAAGGTTTGGACGGCATTGTAAAATTTGCGGTGATAATTTGCGCATAATTTGCAATAACATTTGAAATTATTAAAAAGATTACGATTCTTGATAGTGGTCATACAATCATTGTGCAATTTCAGACCACACCAAGAAATCTTTAACCATAATCTTTAAAGATTCTTTACGAAATCTTGTAACAATAATATGACCATTTTTTATGAATGAACAATTGCTTTGGAGAGAGATTTGCATGAAACAGCCCTTAAGAAGGGATCGTAATGTTGCATTGTCCTTATAATCAGAAAATGCATCATTACTCTGTCGGAGGCTTTGGTGTGGTTTGGTAATATTTCATAAAAAATGGGAGAGATAAATAATTTCATTATTTTGCCCATGAGGAGCTAATACCACAAGGTAACGTGACTTGTTGTTGATAAGCAAAATTAGGGATAAGGCTGCTAAAATTTGAAAACTAGAAAAATATTTGTGTGTCAACTTAAGTAGGAAAGATGCAGGTTTGCCATTTAATTAAGATTTACATCTCAGAATGCAATTCATGTCATTTCATATGCGAAAATATTTTGCAAAAGCACTTATTCCCTGTCGCAATAAAATTTTGCCAGCTAAACTAAAAAGTGTTGAAAATGCATTTGAATGACTCACTCAAATTTAACTCCGCTCTCAGTCATGCATAACTAATTCCTGTCGTATCTGCTGTAGCGAACATTTATTAGCTGAATTTACATTTTGGCAATTTGGGTTAAGCAAATATTGCGAATGTTACATACTCCTCGGCATCAAGTGCTTAGAGAACACGGATGTGAAGTGGATAATTTGATTCATCCTCAGAGAATGTAATAAAACATAATATTTTGTACGGAGCAAAATAAATACTTGCGCAAAAACAAACACTAATTATTTGCGTGTCTTTAAGCAATCCAGTAACAAAGTTAGTTAGAGATGTCAGACCGGGTTTAAATAAAGATTAAGCCAAATTCTGGCCGAGCATTCATCTCATCCCGTGCTAAAAAGAGATCCAACCCAATGTTTCCTTTGTTTATTGGAGGCAGAGCAAGTCTGGTTAAATGGAGCACATGAATAAATCAGTATTTACAAGTTAGCTGCGTGCCGTCCTCTGTTTTATGGCGAAGATCGCTCCCACACGAGTACAGATAAGCCAGGAACAGGTAAACAAAAAAGAGATGCGTGTATTGATCCATGCCTTGAAGGGATTACAACTCAACAGGCCAAGCCCAGGTAGAACACAAATATTCGCAATTTTACAATATCCGCAAGGAATATCATGACAGGTCAGAGGTTGTATATAAGCCACATAATATGCATTTAATTTAATAACGGGTTATTATTAAAACTGGTATGTTTTAAAAATCAATCATTTCCCAACACAATTTTGTCATTTACTGATATGTTGGGTGCCAGGTATGCAATTGTACTAGAGGCGAGAAAGGTTGTTTCCATTTTTTGGTTTGAGGATGGACAAAATAAGAAGTTGTCTTCTTGAACCAAGTATACGATACAGAAACACAATAGAAAAAGGTAAGAAAGGCAAGAATGTCAATTCCAGGAATGTCCTGGACAATGGTCATATCTAGACAAAGAATTGAATCAGGATTCCAGGAAACGTGCCTCTTTCCAAGATATGAAAGAATGTCATCCAATAATAATCTTGGCCATCTGCTATTTTTTAGAAGCTTTAGCCAGGCGTAAAAATTCCATCCGGAAATCCTTTCCAGGTGAAAGTAGCTGGAGAAAGGATGCCAAGACAAATTTGGGATGGCAGGATATTCCGGGTTACGTAATATCCTGCCACATCCCATCCCCGGAAATCTTTTCGGATTAGCTTTCTCCTACCAAAAAAGATGCTCCGAATTTATCGACTTTTTACCCTCTACCAAACACACTTATTGCTGATTTCATTCCCATTTATAATGTAGATAACACAACAACTCGTTCAGGAACAGGTAAAGGAAATGATGATTCCTTTCATTTACCCACAAAATTACATCCAACCCAAATCCTGAATAAATCATGGGAGAAAGTCTTGTCCAGCTAAGTTCCAGTAAAACTTTGGCCTATCAATTAAGTGACTTTGTAGTTGAGTGGTCTAAAATTATTGGGTTGATTATTACAATTGAATTAATCCCAAGAACACGCCACAGCCACAAGCAATTAAGTCTGAGGTGAGCACGAGATATTCTGATTGACAGAATGAGACTAAACTGCATGTGTTTCATTTTTGGCCAATTTCGTAAAATAAGAGGTTGTCCCGAATTTCGGAGAAATTTCTGAGAAATTGGCAAAACCAAGTTTTTTTGTCCTAATGGAAAGAAACCCAAAAAGAAAGTAAAACTAGGAGAAAACTGAGTTTGACTTGGTTTCATTTGGAAACTTTTTATGACGAGAAAACACTCTGGGAAAGCAACAAGGAAATCCAATTTAGTCCTAATAACCGGTAATCATTTCCTTCTGAGAGCTTTCTCCTGACATTGGTTTCCTTTTGCGAAATTTTTTTGTGACAAAATGTGCCTTGAAATGTGTCCGGATTTTACTGGGTTTCACACCAAATTGCACTGGAGTAAAATTCGATACAAAAAGGCGTAAAAAGGAAAAACACACGAGAGTACATAGTTTTAGACGGAATGAAATTCCGGGGAGTCAAAAAGTCAAATTTTATTACAGGAAATGCAAAGTTCTAGATTGGAGCTTTGGGCCATAAATCTAGTTTTCCTTGAAAGTGTAATAACACTCATTTCAAGAGTAGGAGAGTACGAATTCCTTTCTCAGTAATTTCACTCAAATTCCCAGGTTTTATGGAAATCGGGTAAAATATTCAATTTACGAAAAGGAACCCGGTCCCGGTTACCCGGAACATGGTAATTCTGCAGATGTCACACTTCATATTAAAGACCCCGTTAAAAAGTTAATTGTTTGTGACATGCAATTGCATAAGGCAGCGAAAGGAGAATGTTTTATTTCAGGTTTAATTAGTTGCATCTGCATCCCACTTATCAAGTCACTTATCAATCTTGTGTCATTCAAAGTTTTCATTAATCTGGTAAAGGTAAAGGAATGAGTTGGACAATTTGTAATAAACTGACGTCCCATAAAGTTTGTTGAACAAATAAGAACACAACTAATTGTAGATCGGGTGACAAGGACAAGCTAAACTAGCTTTCTCCGGCTTTCTCCGGCTTTCTCCTGCTTTCTCTATTTGACTGAACTTGTCCTGGGTCCCAAGAATTTCCTAATTTGCAAGACTTTCCTCATTTTACTTTTACTTTGTTGTGGACACCAAACAAAGTTTCATTTTGGTTTTATTATGCAAATTAACGTCTTATATTGCGTCAAGTTTGTGCGTTTAGAGCTTGAAGCATAAAACCCGGAAAACTTTTGGGTATTAAAGCTACGAGAAGTTTGAAACGTATCGAAATTCGTGTTGCGGGTTACCCAAGTGTGTAAAGTTTCAGATAAGTTTAAAACAGGAAAGTATTCAGGTTTAGGTTCAATATTGTGAAACAAAGTAAAAACTGTTGAAGTAGCGATAAATGAATTTCGTAAGAACAGGTATTTCAGTCCTGATTGCAATTTATGATAGCATTCCCTTACCTGGGGAGGAAACAATGTTTCCGAAACAATGGATTTTGAACACAATATTATTTTGATTCTGTAACGTGAGATTTCCATTTCCCAGTTGGATGGATATTGGATAAGACTCAAATTAGATTTTTATTCACAATTCCCATCAGATTGCATTAAGTAAGAAAACCATTTCAGCCCAGGTAGAGGATGGAGTGCTGCCAAAATTGCATTGTTTTTTTTCTCTGGTTATGTTTATCACATTTTTATTGGAATTTTCTCCAAAAAAATTCTAGACATTCTTTGATCTCCGAAATCATAAATCGGATATTTCTACAATCTCCGGAATGAAATTCCAATAACGCGGATGTAAGGAATCTTTTGCAATTACTTCCCACGCAGTTACATTGTTCAAAAAAGTGCAGTTAAAAAAATCAATGCAACTTTATGCCCGGGTGGTAAGTGAATCCTTTTGTGTTTCTCAATGCCAACATTTAACTGGCTGCATTGCGAGGCTCATTAAGTGAAATAAACAAGCCATGTCCGCATCTGCAGTGCATCCAACCAACCAAACAATGCTAATGAACAGTTGTGTGGACTCTGCTAAACGGTAGAATGCAATAAAATATGTTTTGCATTTTGTTTGCAGAGGATTCATTCTATTCTGCTAACAATTAGTTACTCAAAACAAGTCCAAGTCTTAAATTCTGCGTGTTGAAACGAGAATAAGGATTGATGATGTGATGTCCCGTTTGGAATTACTAAAATTTTGCATGTTGTCAATTTTATGAAAATTCACAAACCACAGGATAAACACGTAATTAGCCAGGAACAGTAAATCAGAGTGTGGTTGGGAAATAAGTGAGCATTTGCCACCAAAAAGAGGAGAACAATCATTGTTTAACAATGCAATGAAATGCAACAATAAGAGGTGCAGAGCAGCATCAAGACAATTTTGCATATACAATTCTTTATCTAATGGTGTTGCCAGCTAGCTAGAGCAATCTTAAGCTGGCCATCTTGATCAAGTTAAATTTGTATAAAAAACTCGTAGATTCGAAACTGAAACTGGTTTCTTTTTTATAAGCAAACTTCACCATGTACCCGAATCTCTCCAAGCTGTAGCTAGACTAGCTTGTCTTAATAATCCTTGAGGAAATTAAGGTAAATTCAAATGCAAAGCTTGAAGAGGACATAAAATGCATTTCGAAATTCAAAGTGCACCCAGAAGTACTTGACTTGTTGGCAATATGCAGGCAAGCTAAAGTTTAACCAAGAGTTTTGGTATCGTCACGCATTTTTATGGAACACAAAGGAAAATAGGAGTCAAAGTAAATATTAAATGGAAACTAGACCCATTACCTTCCTCTTTAAAACGGTATCTAACTACATTCAATTGGCGGAACTTTAGTGACTGGCGTGACCAAGTCCAAAGACCAGAACTGATCAAAAACTTGTAAAAGTTGTCCATTATCCAACCAGTAGCAAATTGCTTACTTTAAGGTAAGGTACATAAGACACTGGTGACTAAAGTAGCTGTCAAATGAGGCTCAAGTGCTTGTGGCGTGGTCATGGACGAGTCACTCGTCACGAGTGATGTGGTAAGGTCCGAGAGGAAATTAGAAGCTGTCATTTATTGCTGTGACACCTTTTTCTTTTCACTTTTCATTTGGAAACAAAACCTGTCGGATGGAGGGGCTGATAAATAAATTAAATGTCAATCTTTGGTCGTGTCGCAAGTATGGCGTGAACGTGAAGGGAGGCTAGATGGAATTGAGTCCCTTTGTTCTCTAAAAACCCGGGTATTCTAGTTATTTAATCGGAATAACAGTCAGTATTGGTCAGGGCTGTCGAAAGAAATGTCGAAATGCTTTTATCTTTGAATCCTTTTATGAAATGGAAACAACTCAATTTTTAATATGGCAGCATTTGCAATTTGCAAAATATTTATTTATTTTTTGCGAAAAGTTTGTACTACGAATATATGTTGGAAAGCTACCTATCATCGTAATAATAACAGAACAAAGTCAAAAATCACAACCAGCTTGGAATTCCATCATTTTGTCACTTTAGCCAGATGTCATTCCCAACAATGTCAGAAAGTGACCGTGGCCCTGACCTGGCTGGACTGGAGACCAACTGACGTGATGTGGTGCATAATAAAAATCTCGACTCGATCCTTTTTTTATTTCTTTCCTTTGTTTGAGTCTTGTAAAAGAAGCAGATGGCAACCAAAACCAATCCATTCTCCAGACGCAAGTGTAAAAATGTGCCAAATTATTACTGCACGACCAACAATTTGACAGAAAGAAAACTAGTTTGTAAGAGTTGATCCTACATTTCTTAGCTTTGGTACTAGATTCATTCCTTTATATGCAAATCACTACCTTAAAAGCATGACATAATCCTGTAGCCTCCAGGATGAATTAGGTAACCTAATGGAGAGGTATTAAACATTTATCAAATGTGAAAATATATGCAATCTCTTTCAATATAAATAATTCAGCAATTAATCCAATTTCCGATCACCTTTCCATTTCTAGGCTGGCCAGGGAATGGAACATTTTGACGAAATGAACGGAGTTTTCGCGAGGCTAAATTCGCGAGAAAAACAAGGACGCAATAATTCAATTGATTTGGCCAGGTGCTAAAATATGCTATAAATAAAACAAAGGCTATCAAATTCTAATTTAACATGACAAGCGTTCAGCTTTTACTGCGTCGATAACCGTAATTAAATCAAGAAATGATGAAGTTTGCTAGAATAAAGTAATTGATTGATGGAAATATGGAATTGCTTTCTCTTTGTTTTAGCAAAGTTTGTACTTTTCCAAGAATTCTGAATCAGTTAAAAAGTTTGTCTGGTAAGAAAGAAATGGTTTCAAAGAACTTTCTCTTGATGAATATTTTATTTTTGGAGCTTGGAATATTTATAAATTACTTGGAACTGAAGAATCAAAGGGAACTGTGTCTTTCAGAGGAAAGCGAGGATTTATTGGGTAGAAAGTAATTTAACTAAATTAAATTGCACCTAACAGAAAAGCTTCTCCGAAGGAGATGAATCTGTTCTTATGCAAATCTAGGTTGCTGTGAATGTTAGCTGTCAATGAGAGCCAATCATCATTTAGCTAGGCACTTAAATCTGATTTTACAATGAATTTCAGGCTTAAATCCCAGAAATCAAAGGCTTCCCTGGATAACAAGTTGCTACCTTTTTATTAAAATGATGAGATTCACAAGATTTCCAAGTTCCAGGCGCCTATCTGTCAGCACCAAAAAGTTGCACCTTAGCAGTAAACTAGGCTCACAATAAAATTCGGCTCCAACATCTTAAGTAATGTTAATTGTCGCAAAAAGTGAGACACTCCAAAATGTAAATGTAACAAGAAAACTCAGGCAATGGTTCATTTCACGTTTCATTCCCACCCTTCATAAAATAAAGTAGTAGTATCCTCACCAAAAAAGAAGATACAAAGCGACAAAGGGTAGCTAACTAAACTGAAGGCAATTCAATGCAATGCTACTTCACCAACTTACAATTCTGTGCAAGTAGCCAAATAATTGAAGGGAAGGGACTAAAAAAAGGCTTCGGGCAATTTACAATTTTACCTGGCTGAATTTTTACCACATGAGTTGTGTAAGGATTAAAGGGTTGGAACTTGAAACCTTTTGTATGCATAATAGACTCAATTCTGTTTCATCTGCTCATGTTTAAAAACATGTGTCATTTGTGAAGGGTTAAAAAAGTGTTTTACACTTATTCCTTAGAAAATAAGGTAAAATAAGTCACCTCACATTGGATTGGATTAGGGAGAGTGGTGACAATATCATAAAAGTAGAAAGGTTTTGTCATAAAACCATGAAAAGTAATGGATTCCAGAAAGGAAGAGGAAGTCACGGTTTTGACTGATTGGGTTTGTGTAATTTGATTTAAGAACCTTTTTTAAAGCTTAAAGGAAATCCCTTAAAACTTGGGTTTCTACTTGAAATGAACGTCAACCTTTCCGATAATCGAGTTGTAGCTGTGTCAATATCAAACCACATGACCTGACCACAGACAGACAGTCCTAAATAAGATTGAGAGACACCAAATTGTCGCCAGTTAATCAACTAAAAATTTTAAGTTTTGTCACTTTTTAACGGAGAAATGCTTGTGATTTCGTTATCAATCCTACCATTTCTTAAGTAATGTCTCTTGTTTGTTCTTATTAAACAAATTGTGTCTGTGAGTTTACACAAAAAACTGTAAAATCTACTGTAAAATGCAATTCTATCCTTCACTACTAATATGGGACGCCTACATTTTATAAGGTTGCTCTTCTCTTACAGAGATTACTACATGTGTGATATGCAACGATTTATTTATGTATCAGGACTTCGTCATGATGTTTGAAGCAGCCTTTAAATCTTGTCCAAATAAACATTACAAATCTTGAAGAAATCAAACAGAGTCAAATGCTAAAGCTCAAGCAAAAGTTTTGATGTTTGTGATCCCTTAAAATCTTGGTTTCCGTTCTGTTCTTGGGTTTAAAGAAAGTAAAATGTTTCAAAAATACGGATACTGACCTTATTTCCGACTAGTAATAAAGGCACTCTATCCATCCCCTTAACCCTGGAGATTTGTTCTTTCATGGTTTTGATATCTTGGAAGGTCTGGTGATTTCTGTTTCATTCAGTAAAGTATTTGTTAATCAATACGGCAGGATTTGGTAATGAAATAGTTGAAATTTAAAACTCACGTAATAGAATACACCACTAGAAAGCCCTGACCATTCTTAATGTAAAGATCCCTTCAAAGAAAATCAATCATTAGTTAACTAAGTAGTTAAGTAATTAGTTACTAATTAAGAACTTAAGTACCTCATCGAAGCAAATTGCTCGGTTCCAGCCGTGTCCAGAATCTCCAGAACGCAAGGACTGCCATCAACTTCAATCTCTTTCCGGTAAAAGTCTTCTATTGTTGGGTCATATTTCTCCATGAAGCAACCCGAGACAAATTGTACGGTTAGGGCGGACTTTCCCACGCCTCCAGAGCCTAGTACGACTACTTTAAATTCACGCATGGTGGCTGAGAAGATAAGTTTCCGAAGATAAGTGTAAAATTAGAAATGGGTAAAAATTCAACTTTCCAGATAAGCCACTTTCACTCCACTTTCACCACTGGGACTAATTTTTTGATTGGTCGGAGATCTCATGCTTGTGAGACACTACAGCGTGATAAGGTGTTACCGGGTAGGAACGTTATCTTATCTCAGTCAAACATTGATTGGATTTTGTCGTGTTTCCGGTTGCATGTAAATTTTGCATGAATTGATCGGATTTTGATTTCCGGCTGAAGGTGCTTTTTGTAGGCCAAATTATAGGTCAGAGGTCACAACTGGGTTCCAAAATAAGCCGAGGTTATAATACCACTTGGTTATTAACCAAATAAAATAAAACAATTCAACGCAACACTTGCATAAGCCACATCCTTATCCTGTGCAAAATGCAAATGAAATGTCACTCTCCGTAGTTGCAAGTACTTGTCAAAACTGTGTAAAAAAGCACACTATTGTATGCCATACATATTTAAAACATTCTGGTTTACGGTCACAATTCGCACTTAAATAAACTTGGACTTCCTTCCTGCTGACGGTAGACCTGCAAAATTTCCAAATTTATTTCCATTAATCCAACCACAATTCAATGACATGTCTGCAGAAGCGGTCATATTACGTTACCAAGAAATAAATCTTGGGCTTCAGTTTCAACTGATTGCATTCAATAAATAAATATCCAATTTCATTAACCCTTCCCTCACACCCTGCTGGGAGCATGAATCTTAATCCAAGTCCGGCTACGAGTCCAACTATGGTTAAACTTAATTGTGGATTCCAGACAGATCTCAGGACCAAACGAAACAATTGAATAAAGCCGTCGGATTGAATTGTAAAGCAAGCATGTGTTACAAGCTTAAATCATAAAATCTGAGACTGGGAGACGTGATGGATTGTATTCGGTACAAAACTAAGGGTTGGCGAATGTGAATGCTAAGAGTTAAGGATGGACGTTGACCTGATTCGTCGACGTCGACATTGCCATGAGTGTGGTTAAAATGTTGTGATAAGAAATGTATGTTTAAGCCAAACTATGCCCAAACCACATGGACGCAGCTAAACAGTGTTTTTGCAGAGTGATGTTTCTATTACGGATAATTCTTAAGTGTTGGTTGGATTAATATTGATGAGATCAATAATATTTTAGTATTCATATTATAAAATGGGGTGAGCTACGTGAATGCTATTCACTGAATAGTAAAAGTAAAGAGTGGATAAAATGACTGGTATTATCGGATCTGGGTCCAACTTCAACAAGTGAATCAATTTAATCGATTGATTCGATTTCCGTTTAGTATAATTTTACATCCTTCCGACGGAAGGGTTCTCTTTCTTCAGTCCAGATAAGAAAACTGGATAAAGCAGAATAACCTGGTTTACTTATCTTGTCTCAAATATTTGGTAGCAGTTCTTAGTACAAAAATGATGCTATACTCCACAATTACCTATTCAATTATGGCAATGCTTCTAGAATTTCTCATGCGTATATGATGAGTAATTGCTGGCTTGATTGAAACTGAGGGCTTGGTGTGAAATATTTACTGCAGTTTAACTAAATGGCATGTCCTACAATCAGTAGGAAAACCACTAATAGCGCAAACAATAACAATGAGATGACATACGCGATAAAGTGGCATTATGCAATATACAACAACTTCCTGAATCTAAACCACAGGTTGGAATTCAACTAAATGACACTTCTAAGTTCCCAGAGGTGTATTGAGTCATTTCTATTTCATTCAGTAAATTATTTGTTAATCAATACCGCAGGATTTTGTAATGAAATAGTTAAAATTTTGTAAAATGGGAGAATTGTCAAATTGCAATAATTTAGAGTTCTTATCAAATACTTGAAATAATGACAATTTGATAAGTGACAACGATTTCTTCTCCACTTGAATCGTAATTTCAATCAAATATTTAAAGAGTGACTTCTAACTTTGGGATGGATGAGTCACACTAGGTTTGATTAGAAGAGAATAGAATTTGAAGCCTGATAATAATGGTTTGGCTTTGATTACTCATTTCATCCTTATCTTAAAGAGTATCGTAATTATTGTACCCGAAGAAAAGCAAATTTAATGAGCTTGACAGAAAATTTTTTAATGGCCAAACTAAATAGAATTCCAATTCACTTAAAGTCAGAATTTTTCCTTGGCTTGTTTGCCTTTTGTGTATTGGATCGCCTGATAAGTGCCTTATCTGGTGTAACACTCGGGCTAAGTACAGTCACAAAACAAATCCAGTTATCAAAACTGTATCAACAAGGAAATGCGGTTTTTAAACAAATACAACACTATCGGTCAACCTGGGTGATAAGGCAATGTTCTAAATTGGATGACAAACTAATCCCTAAAATTTTAAGCAATGAATCTCGATTATCATGTAAGCTTTTTTGATTAATTTCAGAAAATTAAATTGAAAATGGTTCCAATTTGAATTGAAGCAACATCCCAATTGTTTCTTTGTTACATTTACTCACTCACTTTTAAAAAACCTTTCTTTCTCCAAACTCAAATTTATTGTTAAAATTGGAACTTTTTTGCAATTTTTGCAAACCTTGGATGTTTCCGGAATCAGTTCACATTCTTGCACTAATCTTCCTGGCTTTTAACAAATCTCGAACCTGTTAAATAGTCAATTGTTCAAGTTTGTATTCCCAAAATCCAGTTAAGCAAGAGTTGACTTGTTCACAATCCAACTTGGTCCTTTAGACTGAAGTAGAAAATGTTTTTTAAGAGCGGTGCCCATCTCGATCCCTTCTCTCTTTGTGCAGGATAATGTAGTTGAGGTACTGTCCCCACAAAAATATTTGACCACTGGGAAGCAAAGTCAGGTAATGATCAAACAAGGAAATCTAGTCATTGCATTACCAACTCGGGTAGAGTGTAGTATTGTTCATGGAATGAGTATGAAAATAAAATGGTAAAATTGACAGAAAATGCTCCATAATTAAGCTATAAATGCTTGAATTGGAACAGAGTTACCAAGTTTTTCATATAGAGATCCTAATAGATTACAAGTTTTAGTTTTAATGAGGAATCATAACTAACTCAATTTTTAGAATTATATTTAGCATTAGAAATGAAATGCTTTCTTTCACGGAGAAAGTCATAAGGAACTTAATCCATCATTTTAAATCTATGAAGACCCAACATCTTTAAGTATATTGAATTGCTTCATTTCCCAACTTACATCCAGTGGTGGCTTGATTATGCAGTTTAGAAATGTGTTAAAATTGAATGGATCCCAGATTCATTGCATAATCAAGCCACCACTGGACGAAATTTGGAAAGTGAACAAATTCAGTGATATCCAAGATTCGTACTGCTAATTATAGCTAATTGCAGTAATTATAAAGTGTGCCAGATCAAAAATTAATAATTCCTGAAAATAACCAAAATTGTTGGAAAACTTGCCATTTCTCTGCCTAACCGGAGCTAAATCCTGTGTGAAGTTGGTGGTGGGAGTGAAATCCTCATCTCTCCAGATCACATTGTGTGATGACACAATTCCGGCTTTTTTACAGAGATATCCCAGCACAAAGTAACGTTTAATTGGGGACCGTATGGAATTTGGTTATCGCTTCTTAAAAATTGTTAAAATCCACCCTCCCACTCGGACGGAAACCCTCGTCAAGGAATTGTTTACCTCTGAAATCCTCTAAGTTGGGTAAGTCATCTTGATAAGCTAATTTGTTATAATTTTGATAACCGTACTTACCCACGCCTCAATTTGACCTTATCTTTTTGCAGAGATGGCCTCTGGAGCTGCAGAAATGGCGTCATCCGCCCCAACACCCGTCTCCCGAACGGGCCTTCGTCTGTATAACTCGCTCTCAAGAAGTGTTGAAGATTTCCTACCCCGTGACCCGAAAGGGGTCCGGGTCACTTGGTATAGTTGTGGTCCTACCGTTTATGACGCCTCACATATGGGTCATGCTCGCTCATATATTTCCTTTGACATCCTGCGCCGTGTGCTAACCCATTATTTTGGGTATGACGTCTTTTTTGTGATGAATATCACGGGTAAGTCAAAGATGATAAGGTTTGTAAATGATTGACTAATAATTAGTCACTGACTGATAATCAATTGATAACCCAGACGTTGACGACAAAATCATTAAACGAGCCCGACAAGAATTTCTCTTCAAGGAGTATTCCCTCAAGTCTAAAACCATTTCCGGCATCAGTGACGACCTTACCCAAGCTCTCGACTCGTATGTGAGTGACACTCTGACAGAAGGGGATCCGGATAAGAAGGCTATGCGTGAAAAAAGTCTTGCAAAAATTCGCCAAGTCATGTCTCAAGTTGAGTTGGACATCAAAGCGAATCCGGATCAGGGGAATGTCGCCGTTCAGAAGGAAACGCTGCTGGACGGGGCCCGAGACATTCTTTATGACTGGTTGGACAAGGACTTGCTCAAGGGTGGGGGTCGTGTCTTTGAGAATGAGATATTTAATGGGTTCTCGCGTCGTTGGGAAGAGGAATACTTTAAAGATATGGAAGCACTTAATATTCTTGGTCCCGATGTCCTTACCCGGGTTAGTGAGTACATCCCGGAAATTGTGGAGTATATTGTGAAGATAATTGGGAATGGGTATGCCTACGAGAGTAATGGGTCGGTGTACTTTGATGTTCTGAAGTATAAACAGAGTCCGAGGCATAAGTATGCTAAACTCGTGCCGGAAGCGGTGGGGGATGAGAAGATGTTGATGGAGGGGGAAGGTAAGGACAAATTTGCGAAATGATGATACTAATTCTTTTGTGAAGGGTCGCTGATGAACGATTTTAAATGTGTTTGAATAGGTGAACTGACAACAACTCGGTCCGGCGAAAAGAAGTCTCCAGCGGATTTTGCGCTTTGGAAATCTTCCCGTGTTGGTGAGCCTAGTTGGGATTCGCCATGGGGCAAAGGACGCCCAGGATGGCATATCGAGTGCTCTGCGATGGCGAGTGCAATTGTTGGGAAGGAATTGGATATTCATACCGGTAAGTTTTTAGTTGGCAGGCGATTTCACTGGGTTATCAATTATTGAGTAGGTCTTGTAATTTGTGACATATTTTTCAGGTGGAGTGGACCTGAAATTTCCTCATCACGATAATGAAATCGCTCAGAGTGAAGCATATTTTGATTGCGACGACTGGGTGAAATATTTCCTGCACTCAGGCCACCTCACTATTGCGGGATGCAAGATGTCAAAATCCCTCAAGAATTTTATAACAATTAAAGACGCTCTGAATCAATACACGGCTTCCCAACTGCGTCTAACCTTTCTCCTCCATTCCTGGAAGGACACGTTAGACTATTCTCCATCCGGGATGGGAACTGCAATCGAGATGGAGCGCAAGATTCAGGAATTCTTTTTAAATGTTAAAGACTGTCTGAGATCATCCGGAGGCCAGGATCCATACCCGAAGTGGACCCAGCAGGATTTGGCTCTTCAAAAAAGTATTGACGAAGCAAAGGCTGGAGTTCATGCGTCACTTTGTGACTCGATTGATACACGTTCGGCCATCTTTTGTCTGCGAGATCTCATCTCCGCGTCCAATATTTATATTCAAAACGCCAAAAGTGGGAAACTACCACTGAACGCGCCACTACTTCGGGCAGGAGCGAAATATGTGACGTCAATCCTTAGGATTTTTGGGGTCATTTCATCCAGTGAGTTGGACACATTTGGATTCAAAACGGGTGGAGATGGGGGTCAAGTTGGGGATGTGGAAGAAATTATTTTACCATTTGTTGAAGTATTATCCGAATTCCGGGAACAAATCCGGTCCACTGCGAGATCCATTGTGGAGCCGGGGATTAAGACTGGGATACTGAAGGCTTGTGATGAGATTCGGGATGAAAAATTGCCCAATTTAGGTGTGAGACTGGAAGATCATGAAGGTAACTTGAAAAATTGTTAATGCCGTACGGCATAATTTCCCAAGTTATAATAGTAAATCATGTTTTTCTACTCCCTAGGTTGTCCTACCGTTTTGAAATACGTTGGAAAAGAAGCCATGCAAAGGGAAAAGGAACAAAAAGAGAAACTTGCTGCGGAACAGGGGGCTGAAAAGCAGAGGAAAAAGGATGAAGCTGTCCGAGCTGCTGCAGAAAAAGAAGCACTTCGTAAAATTCCTCCTTCCCAACTCTTTCTCAAAGATATCGACAAATATTCGAAATTCAATGAGCAAGGTCTACCAACGCATGACACGGAAGGAAATCCGGTTACAAAATCACAGCTAAAGAAACTCGAAAAGATGTATGCACAACAGAAAAAAGTGCATGAAGATTACTTAAAAAGTTTAGCCAACCCAAGTTAGTTAGTCAATTAAACTTTCCCAGAGCCTTCCAAAATATTATTACTGCAGCATAATGTTTACCAATTAATTCAACAATTTAACGAGTGTTAAAGTTCTAATCAAGAACATTAACAAAGCTTTGGACAACCAAACCAAAGAGAATTACTCAGGCTTAAATTTTGTATGTAATCAATTCCGAATCCTAATGCACCAACCTTATTGGTAATTAATTACACTAATCAGAATTTATTGTGCTTCAACAATTAAACTATTGTTGTAATTGTTCAATAAATAATTGCAAAAAATATTCAAAAGTGAATAAGAATCAGGAGTTTTCATTTGTCACAAAATCCCTTGTATTTTCAGAATAACCAAAAAATTACAGAATTAAATACTTTAAACAATAAAAACAATTAAAAATATAAACAAACTTTAAAAATAGTCCTCAGGATCCCCAACAAATTCACAAATATCGTCATACTTCAATTCGAATACTCCAGCATCCGGTATTTTGACAATGGCCGTCTCTTCCCCTTTCCGTCCTCTGTCCACAAGTTCGCCAATTCTGCCTTTAATATCTCGTCCAGACAGGATGGATACGCTCGTTCCGGGTATCTTTGGAATCACGGTTTCTATCTGAGAAGAATGTATATCTTCCAGAAAACTATTGGCAGCCTCTTCCGGCGCTGATCTAAGTACGAAGCGATCCTCAGCTATGACGTCTTCCACCACGAACTGAAAATTAAAAATGGATAAATTACTGCTAATGTCAGTTGGACTAGTTGGACATCATAAACAAATGTCTGGATTCTCAAACTCTCACCTTCTTTCCATAATATTTCCCAGATTTGTACTTTTTATCAATAAATCTAACTTTTAAATGCGGTCGGACCCAAGAAGATCGAGAATGAGATGATTTAGAACTGCTCCCATTTTGGTGTTTCGACCTCTTTTCATCACGGCGGTCACGATCACGATGGCTGGATTTGTTCCTGTTGCTACTACTATTGCCACCAAGAATATTTCGGTCGGATCTGGAATCCGATTCGTCTTCTTGAGATCTCCTTTCCTTTTCTTTGGCATCCTGCTTCTCCTTGTACTCGGAATATTGATCGTAATCTATTAATCAAGTATCAACAAATTAATTTGTTACTTTAACTCGTTAATTAATTAATTAGTAAACCACCACTCACTTAAAACCTTTGATTTCCCCTTGTACTCGGATTCCTTAACTAAAACCATATGAAACTTGGATACAGCCGCCATTTTCCCACTTATCGCCAATTTTATCACCACTCTCGAGTTATCTTCGTCAAATCCTTCAATCTACGCAATAAAAAACCACCTCTAAATTAAATAAATTCCTTATTTTGACCTTTTTCTGTGCCACTCACCTTTCCATACATCCCTTTATCCACACCTCGCTGTATCAGGGCAGCCGCTCCGATTTTAAAAACCAAGTTTTCCTCCTTCTTCCCATCCGCGACGTTGGTGACATTCTTAGTCGCCCCAGAACTCACTGAAGCTCCCAGCCCAAGTCCTTTCGCCCTTAGAACAGGTTCCACAATTTCCACGTGTCTAACAAAACAAAAAACTGGATTACTTTGGGTAGAAAAGTGAAATGACCGCCGTACAACTCACTGCTTATTCCGGAGTCCAATCCCTTCCTCCTTGGACCATCCCATGCCTCGGAGCATCGCCATTCCAAAAAGGTCAATTGGCACGCGTTCATAATCTTCTAGGGTGGAGGTTTCCGGTCGAAGGGACACGTCTAGGGCGTCCTCTTCCTCGTAGCCGGCTGGAACTGCATTGGCCAGGAGGAGGGGCACGTCATCCTCTGCTGGCGCATTATTAGATTGGCCTGGAATATTGGAATATTTCGTAAGATAAGAAATGCCAAGGATTAGGTCATCTAATGGATGACATGTGGGAATATAAGATACTCACCAATAAGTAGTTCTTGCACGGCTTGTTCCTCCAGGGACATGGGTGTGGGTGGGGGACGGTTAGATGTCCCTGAGGAGGCGGCAGCTTCTTCCGCCCGGCGATCCATGTCTTGTCGCCATTCATTCCGAGTTATGAGAGGAATCACGAGCTCTTCTTTCTTGACCTTTTTCTTAGTTCTGTGACAAATTAATAGATTAAAACTATTACTTTTTAGCAAGGCAGGACCCTTGGATGATAACTTACCCATGAATCTGTCGCTTATCCACGGAAGTAACAAAGTCCGTCTCCTCTTCCTCATCTTGTGTGGAGGGATCCCGGATAGAGGAGGGTCGGACAAGGGATGGTCCTTTGGTTTTGGAGAATTTCATGGATATCAATCCCCCCGAGGAAGGGGCACGGTTTGGGTCGGGCTCCATCTTGGAATTGGTCACTAATTAATTGCTTAATTGTTCCCTAATTCAGCTAAACTTCAACTTGTCATTGTTTTACACTTCGGAATAATGGAACAAGGTCTGGATGTATTTTAGAAGGTGAGAAATATGGTAATTAGCAATTAATTAAGGAGTTGATTACTTAATTGTAATTTAAAATCGGAACAATTTTTAATTAACTAAATTCTTTTTAACGCTCGGTTTCTTTAACGTCTAACATTTGAACTTCGCGGGTCTCAACTCACCCCGGGCATGGCGGATTGGATTTTGAGTTGAATTGCATTTCACGGATACGGATTTCTAACAAAAAACAAGTCGCACTAAAAAATACTTTTTATGATAAAAAAAGTTTCAAAATAAATAAATTCCAGTTTTTATGAAATTCTTATAATTTTTAACAAAGGCTGCTCAAACCTGTGATCTTATCTAAGCTTATCTTATGCAGAGGTAGCGTCACAATTATTAAGGACCGGTTTGAGGTCAAAAGTAAACAGATTGTTTTGGTGTAAAATAGCGACGAGATAAATAAGTAAAATTCGAGTTAAGAAGATACAAAACGGGAAGATAACCGAAGAAGGATTTTAGTTTCCGAGATAAAGACTGATGCATGTTTGTGTTGTATAAAGGTAAGGTAATAACAAACTTATGGATAAGTGACCTAACTGATGTGAATTATTGTTTTATTTTTTTGTAGATTTTTGGTGCTGAAAGCTGACCGTGAGACCGTGAGTACCGTGACCACGACCGCGACCGCTGCCGAAGGAGGAGAGTGAAAGAATCTAGAAAATAGCAAGGCTCCATCTCCATCCAATAATATACAATTGTAGTCATTTTTTAAAACGATACAATACAATATTAAGGACAACACTTGGTCGTAGGACAGCAGAATGTCGGTCATAGACGAGTAAGTTAAATGGAGGATTTGAACGGCGTTAGAAAATGATTTTTCGAAACTCGATTCATATGAATGTTGAATTGTGTTGTGAGCTACTTTTCTGTTTCAATAATTTTTAGTTTTCAAATCATTCATGATTTGGTTCCTGTCTTTGTTTTCTAATTTCTAATTGTAATCTAAATCTAACTTATTGTTTTATGTGTTTATAATGGTTTGTTTAGAAATTTATTTTGTATGAATTACTCAGTGTCCGTTTGATTTTAATAATCTGCACAGCACAATTAAGTTTTTAAACGTTTTAACTAACTTTATGGAATGTTTCTTTTTTTAATTTGTTAACTCATTTTATGTTTTTTTTTGTTTTGCTTGCCCTGAATGTTTCTTTCACCTTCACCTCACCTCAAATCGCCTGCCTGCATCGTCCGGATATTTGAAAATTGACTCAAATACTCGAACCCTTTCCTACTTCTTGTCACGGATATCATTCATATCAATCTGTCTGTCCTACATCAGTGTGTTTATGAACCGTTTCAGCCTCAGAAAGAGTGGAAATCCGGCTGAGGAGGATGTCGATGATGATGAAGACTTGGTAGGAACAAACGCCAATGAAATTCCGGTATCTTTGTAAAAGTTCGCAAATATTTACATGTTTTTATCCAACTGCAGCCACCAATTGAAGTTGGACCATCAGAACACAAATTGCAATACACATACGGTAAAAATAAAAGTCATATTTAAATCTGGAAAGATTGTAAACGCAGTTTTATAATTTGTTTGACTTGACTTTAGGGCTTTGGTACATTGGAAAAACGAATTATCAACAGGTATGAAAACGGATTACTTTTCAACAGATAGTATGGTTTTCGAAAATGATAATTTAATTGATTTCCTATTTTTATCGCAGTATGATTTCTCCCTGAAGAAGATTGGTAGATTTGCATCCGTCGAGCAATTCTGGGCCCTGTATTCCCATCTTGTTCGTCCCTCTGACCTCAATTCTCCTTCAGATTTTTTTGTATTCAAAGACGGAATTAAACCCATGTGGGAGCATAAGGTAAAATGGATAATACAAAAATATAATCTTCTTGTACTCAGCCATTCGTTTCTTCCTTTTCTTCAGGGCAATCGTGACGGTGGTCAATGGTTAGTTCGACTCAACAAAGGTCTCGCGGCCCGCTGTTGGGAAAATTTGATCCTAGCCATTTTAGGAGAGCAGTTTGACGTCGGAGACGAAATCTGTGGGGCTGGAGTCTCCATGAGGCAAAAGAAGGATTGCATTTCGCTCTGGAACAAAAATTGTTCTGATCACGAACTCACAGAGAGGATTCGGGATACATTACGGAAAGTGTTGAATCTTCCGGCCCACATTCAGATGGAGTGAGTGAAGTTTTTAATTAAGTTATTTAAATTATATTAAAAAATATAAAAATAAAATATTTGATTATTGTTAATTTTCCAGGTATCGGTATCACAAAGACTTTCTTAACTGGGTGAACCAACGTGACGGAGGTGGTGGAAAAGGAGAAGTCTCTGGTCCTGGTGGGGACGCGGCCTCAATTCTACCAAGAACTCCCACAACACCCGGAGGATCTGCTGGCTTTGGCTTCTCATCCAAACCTCGACCCCCAAGTCCACATTTTGAACGGGGAGAATCCACCCCGGCTTCGGGTAGCACAATTCCATCAAGGGAAGGACTTGGACGGGGTGCTCCACAAATTAATTTGTCATCTAATCGATGATTCAAGATCAAAATACAATAATCAACTTCAACCAAGAAAGTCTCAGGACAACTAATTTCTAGGTTCATTCTCACTTTTTCTACCCACTGCAGAATAATTGATTGAGTTTGTTTAAAATGTTGTGCCCCATTTCATCTTTTGTGTGTCTTTCTCAGAGTCAGGCTAAAAAGTTTATGTGTCCCGTTTTACCAAATTATTGTATCTCCTTCTCAAATAAGCCTGATGATAAGTGCTTATCCACATAATATGTTTGTCTATCCATTTAATTCCGACCCTAATAATTTGAGTTATTGTGAATTTCCAGTCCGTTTTTCAATCCTTTTCAGTTATTCATTGTGTGTATTATTCTGAACTCTTTTGGTTTCTTTGAAGTTTTTGATTGATTTTGAATGGGGAACTGAAAATAAAGAGTTTATTAAATAAAATTAAAGGAGTACATTTCAAAAAAATTATTAAAAAAGCTTGAATTTAGAAAAAGTTTTATAATTTTATGAACCACATCTTCAATCTACCCCGAGCACAGTTTGGGAAAGGGTTAGATTTCTAGAATTGGCGACAAATGTCGCATATGTCGCCACAAGACTGACGCTTCGAGGTCTGGCGTCAATTTGAGTAAAATGTGTGGAATTTGGTGCACCATTTTGG
This sequence comes from Folsomia manolachei, assembly GCA_036491905.1. NCBI lineage: Eukaryota > Metazoa > Arthropoda > Collembola > Entomobryomorpha > Isotomidae > Folsomia > Folsomia manolachei. The sequence continues at coordinate 26,666 of JAAXNX010000334.1, forward strand.
CGTCGGATGGACAAGACTCTTCAAAATGTGGCGTTTGTTCCGGCGAGGAAATTGTAAGACTGATTTTTTTTTGCGAGGTTCTTATCAATGATCATAAAGCTATCCTTCATCTGGAATATTTTCTGCTTAGGATAAGCTCCTCAGGGACCAATTCGTAGAAATGTTATCCCTCCACAAGAACCGTGGGCCGGATATTTCGACTCCAACCCCAGCAAAGTGCATTCCTCTCGATAAGGCTCACATTCAGTTATCTGGTCACGTGTTATGGACTCAAGGATCTGCTCCGGTCCCTCAGCCGTACATCCATCATTCGTCCAACGACTCGGAACCATCTTATCAGCTCCTGTTTAATGGCGATATTTACGAAGAGAACTGTCAGCGCCTGGAATCCAGGCTGGATAACGACACCCTCGGCGACGCCGCCTTATCCAACTTTGCACCAGACCAACTCAACGACGGCCTCCAGCTCTTCAAGACCTTGACACGACCCCGGCCTTGGATCCAGGGTCCGAAGGGCGAATTCCTGCATGGCGACAAATTCGGAGTTGATCTAGACTCGACCCTTTCCGCAGTAAGAGGACCTTACGCCTTTATTCTTGTAGTGTCAACGCCAACGTTTAACAATGCTCAGGTGTGGTTTGGCCGTGACTTTTTTGGGAGGCAGAGTCTCCTATTTAGTACCGATAGCGCTGGAAACTTCCACATTTCTTCGGTCAGCGTGTTTGAATCCGTTTTCGAAATCCCTGCGGCAGGATTTTTCAGATTGGACGTGTCTTCCAGAACGATGACCCTGTTTCCGAGTATCTCTTCCAAAATTAGGGTCGAGGTGAACCGAAATTTGCAAGAATTTACCCGATTTCTGAAGGATTCCTGTAATTTGACGCTTCTGAATGCAGAGAAGAGTGGGATGAGGACGGCTTTGTGGTTTAATACAAGACTTACGCCATGGATTGATGACGCCAGTGGCGCAGGGATGCCTCCGGAACAGAAGGTCATGTTCTTAGAACTCCTACAATTGGCAGAGCTGAAGAAAAGTCTGACACCGGGTAAAATTTTGGAGAAAGCTGTAATCATTCTGGAACCTCTAGTCGATAAGTTTCTGACTTTGTTGAGAAATTCGGTCAAACTCCGAATCCAAGCTGTGGCCCCTTATTGCAAGAATTGCGTGAGGAATCTTCTGGACCCATCGCCTTGTGGTCATAGTCGTGTCGGCGTCCTCTTCTCAGGAGGATTAGACTCCACAGTGCTGGCCTACCTGGCGATAGAAGTCCTGGAGAAAGTTGATCTTCTGAGCGTAGCATTTTCCAAGGATGACGATTTCTCTGTGCCTGACCGACTCACTGCCGTGGCGTCGCATGCCATGCTACAGGACATTTTTCCGAAGAAAACGATAAACCTCGTACTAGTCAACCAGACTAAGGAAGATGTCCAAGAGTTGCGAAGTTCTCGGATAAAGACTCTGATTTCTCCGCTAAAAAGTGTGATAGATGACTCGGTCGGGTGCTGTCTCTGGTTTGCGGCCAGAGGGGCTGGACTTTCTTCGGTTAGAACGGTTTTACTGGGTTCAGGTAATGATATTATTTAAGAAACTCAGGTTTTTTTGGAGTAATTTTTAAATAAATCGCTTTTTACAGGAGCTGACGAACTCCTCGGCGGCTACAGTCGACACCGTTCCGCCTTCCAGGGTCGGGGTTGGACTGGTCTCAAGGCCGAAATGCAACTAGACCTGGATCGTATCTCTTCAAGAAATATGGGTCGCGATAATAGGGTCATCGCAGATCATGGACTGTCTCCTAGAATGCCTTATCTTGACGAGAGACTCGTTCACTGGCTTACCCAAGAGGTTCCTGTTTGGGCCAAGTGCTGTCCTCTTCTAGGCGATGGGGAGCGGGGTCTAGGCGAAAAAATATTACTGAGGGCAGCTGCTTATAAACTGTTTGGAGCGGAGTATGCGGAAATTGCGCTATTTCCCAAGAGAGCTATGCAATTTGGGAGTCGGATCGCGAAATTGGAAAATAGCAAGGAGAAAGGTGCTCAAAATTGTGATAGACTTTTGTGATGGGGCTGTTGGGTTACGTTTAATTTTGTATGGCATTTTCATAGGCTAAATAAAATTACGTTTCTAAAATAATTATGAAGTATTTCTCAGGTGTGCTTCGCATGATTTTGGCCATATTGGCATAAAAGTTGCCAAATTACTTCAAGCATTTGTTCCATTAATTTGCATTCTTCTACATTTTTGACAAAATCAGAACAATTTAAATCCTCTCATTTTGAGTGAGTGACGCGTCTGCCCAAGTTCTGATTAATGGCTGCCACTCCGTCAAGTCGTGATAAATGATAAGCCCTAAATCAAATCCGACTCGCGACAATATTCATAGGATGGCTATAAATAAGTAGGGACTGTATTGAACACGTTTTGAAATGCAAATGCATCAAAATCACCACCATTTTTTGGCAATGTTCCACAAGATCTTGTTCGAGTTGCTTGATCCTGCTTCGTAGTAAAATATTTGTTTTTTAAAACACCAACAGAACAAAGAATGGCAGGGTTTGTGGTACAAAGTTTGTAGAAATTAGAGGAATTTACTATGTTCCACACTTTATGGGATGTGTTGTCCTTGCGGTTTCGGGGATGGGGATATGATTGTCGGAAGCCTTTCAGAGAAATAAAAAGGATAAGATCAAAGAATGAATTGTTTAAGAACGAGTTGTCTTTGGGCAGGAAATCACATTAAATTTAAGAGTTCTTTAAATTAAGAAAACTTTGTTCTTGTGTCAATCCTACTTTACATGGGCTAATTGGCAATTTAGGGTACTTACATGGAGTCCAGGAATGATGACTTTTACACCGGAAATACCAGGAAAATCCAGGAATTTATAAGTTTACAGGCTGGAAAAATATTTGACTTTGTTGCAAAAGGCTCTGAATCTGTTTCTGAATAAAGAACAGTTCATAAAATAATCTCAATTGTTTGTTTAGGTGAGCATTGTTGACACAACAATAAAATGAGGGCGGTTGCATCTTTATGTGGGAATGATTGCATAATCCGATCCGGTTTTTAGCAGAAATGCGATATTCATTGTATTCTTGTTAAGTAACCATTAAACCCTTTCCTTTAACATGGCTTGCACTTCAGAGACAGTCAACTTGCATATAATTATGGGAAGAGTCATCCCATTTCCAGATAAAAAAGCATATTTAAAAAAAGTGCAAGTCCTTCCCGTACCTGAAACTACTTCTCGTTTGTCCCATACTTTAGTATGAAATGTTTGTTAAGCATCTATTTTAAGTGGCATTAGTCTTACAGTCATCCATCCTCTGTAATCTCGGAGATAAGTTGTACTTGTTACCCGCATCCGCATCTTGTCCCGGGTTAAAAATAGCAACCCTTTCCTTCTTCTCGGATGCAGTTCCATGCAAAGTTATTCCATCCACTCAAAATCTCATTCAAAGAAAATGACTTATCAACCATTTCCCGAAAAAATTGGAAAGTTCATGGCCATCCGAGGAAAAGTGTTTGGTTTTAATGGCTGCAAAAATTTGGAGAAAGTTAGCTTGGAGAAAGTTGTTCATTAGTGATTAGAGATCCAAAAATGGGGCAAATTTCCATTTTAGTGGCTTTACTGACAGTTTACTGTGCCCTGGTCGCTAGTGAGTTGCATCATATGAGTCCTCGTGTCGTATTTACGAAACAAGGTCCTGTCCAGGGATTCTTAGGTCCGGCGGATACTGGGATTTATCACACGCCACATTATTCTGGAGGAGGATCCGGCTTTGATATGAGGCATTATAGTGGAAAACCGATTGTTGAGGTGAGAATAGTCAATCAATCAATAATTGGTACTTAATCGATGCTCAATAATCAATAATTCGCAGATATTCCGCGGAATTCCCTACGCATCCCCGCCAATCGGTCCGCTCCTCCGCTACGAGAATCCCACCCCACTGCCGCACCGTTCTAGGACGGAGGTCTATAACGCCAACGTGTCCCGACCGAGTTGTCCCCGAACTTCGGAGGAAGTCCTGAACAGGACGGGCCTCTCTTCGGGAGGACGTCCGGCCGATGTTTATCGGAATTTAAGGAAAACACTGACCAATTCTGTAGAGGATTGTCTTTACCTCGATATCTATGCGCCGTTAAATAGTGGGTGGAACTTTGTACATTGTGCTTTCTTTTCTAAGCTTTCTCTTATCTGAGGCTTGTTTCTTTTTTCGGTGTAATCATGTCTGTAGGTATATATTACCATGCAGGTGATAAAAGTAAGGGGAACGGTCTTGCGGTACTGGTTTATATGAATAGTCATCCGGATGATGCCCAAAATCCTTGGGATGGATCGAGGTAATTTGGCAATAAGAGGGAAATCAGGTCAGATAAGTGTCTCTAAGCAAGATAACCTAATTTGCAAATGTTTTTGGACTTTAGTGTCGCAGCTATTGGGAATATAATCGTAATTTCCGTCCGCTACCGTACCGGAGTCCTTGGCTTCTTCCAGCCAAGCTATGCAGAGGATGTCCGATCAAATTTCGGGTTATGGGATCAACTTGCGGCACTTCAGTGGATTAAGGTGAGAATTCGCAATGAAATGTGATTATTGCAAATATAGATAATTCGTGTTCCAGGAAAATATTGGCGAATTTGGCGGAGACTCGGGAAACATAAGTCTGATGGGATTTGACATTGATGCCACAATTTCCGGGCTGTTGGCACTTTCTCCCGTGTCCCAAGCTTATAATGGGTTATTCCATAGGCTTATCTTTATCAATGGGTCGCCCTTTACGCCTAATGCTATCAATCCGGAACCTATTCGGACCACGGTAAGCGACAATTGTGGCCTGGCTTCCTTATCAATGATAACCAATCAAAGATAAGCCTTACTCTATCCAGTACCAACTCGCTCGAGCTCTCCCCTGCCCCACGGACGAGCTTCCAAAATGTCTCCGCTCTATGCCCGTCCCGCGCCTGGTAACAAGCGGCCGAGAAAAATATTGGCGCTCAACCTCTGACCTTTCCCTTCTCCCCGATTGTCGACGGAATCATTGTTCCGCACGAGATGAGTTCACCCTCTCCCGCAAAGCGTCTCGGAGTCCAGGAGATGTTGAGGAAGTATGATATCCTCTGCGGACTTAAAGAAGGTCCAATCCTTCCCCGAATTGGGCGACAAAGTTTCAATGGTATTGATTTGGATCGATTTATCACAGCGGTTATCAAATTATCGATGAAAATGGAGTCCGGTTCGGAACCTACGGCGGAGGTTAAGCGGGTAAGGAGACACTTATCATGCAGACGCTTATCATTGAGACACTTAATTAATGCTTGACAGGTCATCCGCAACGCCATAATAAATGATCAAGGCTACGGCACGGCGCCACCGATGAAGGAATTGATTTCCGATTTTTTAGTCGTCCAACCAATAATTGACTTGTTAAATGCGCACTCGAAAACGGAGAAGAACACGTTTTTCTATGTTTTAAAGGATTTTGATCCACTTAATCTGAATATGGTGAGAAGTAATTGATTGATTGGTTGAGTATTGATTAATCTTGCAGAATTTTTTATCTGGATCCAAGTTTAATGATATTTTTTTAGATGGACGAAATATCTTACATTTTTAGCAGTAATGTGTACAAATGGAAATATACTGGAAGTCCGTCGCATACTTATAAACTTCATCCTTTTGTAATGCTTATCAGTCTGTTGGCAAATTTTGTGCGGAATGGGTAAGTCATGGCTTATCGGACACTCGGATAAGGTAGCCTTATCAAGGTTTTAATCCTATGCTTGTAATTTATACAGCGATCCAAACATCTCCGACCCCAGTGACCGCTTCCAATCGTCCACCCAACCCTGGCCACAATATACTGAGGAGTATGGAAGATACTTGGAAATTGGTACTTATTTTGAAACCTTATAAAAAATCTTAGTTTCTGATAAGTTAATACCTTATCTTTTTTAGCGGGTGACATCCAATTCCCCTCCGGGTATCGTAAACATTCCACGGACTTCTGGGGAAAAACGTTTCTCTCCCTGATCCAAACCTTTGCAAATAAATCTGGTTCCGAGGGTGGTTCAACTTTTCCCGAATTTCCGCCGCATTTCACCCGAAACTACGAGTATCCTCCGCACCTACCCGGGAGTGGGACAGGACTCTACCCGCCTCCACATCAGGAAGAGACGCCACCCCCGGTAACACTGGGTGGGCAAAGTACCATCGTTCTTATCGGGTGTTTACTGCTGCTCCTAAACTTTTGCTGCTTTATGGGACTCTTCTATCAGAGGGAACGTCTCAAAAAGGCGGAGTTAGCGTTGAGAAAACGTTACGTTCTGAATCAGGCGCAAGCAGCTGAGAGCGCGCAAGCGTCGCCGCCAGAATTGGATCGCGGTGGGGTTGAGGAGAGTTCGAGCTTTGTTAGTCCTGGTCCACAGGTACAAAATCATGTTCCACACCGAAAATCGGGGCCT
>JAAXNX010000335.1:0-33084 GCA_036491905.1 Folsomia manolachei
GTCTCACTTTACAAACTTCAAAAGTTCTGAACTACGTAATAATGCCTGGCTGACGGCACCTGGGTTGGAGCTAAAGTTTGAGTATAAAGAGTGAACTTGAGGAACGGAGAAAATCTTTGGCAACTTGACTTTCTCAGGAACTAAGAAACCTCACACGTTTTGACTTTATTAGTTGTCAGTGGGATGTGTTTTGCAAGGAACCATTTGAATGACGCTGCGACCACCAAGCTGCACTAAAATAATGGGGGAATGCGTATGTAATTCACAAAAGTAGCTTCAGATCATTGAGTGGAACGACTTTAAACGGGAGAAAGTACACAGTGGGAATTATTGGCAATGTTTTTCACTTGAATGGATGTCCACACAACACATGAAGCTGGACTTTGGTAGAAATAAAGCAGTTGCCTTGTTTTCATTGGAAATCGGAAAAGCTGAGTCAACCAAAATAGTCAAGGCAAGGATGTCATCAGATTGGGATTCAAGTGGCATATTTAGGGCCAAGTTCCAATTGAACAGGTTTGATTTCAGCCAACTTGACCGCATTGAAGGTTGTATTTCCTTGTAATCCACTACAGAGCAGGGATCCACTGGAATTGAGATATTTACCTCAAAACTTAAATTGAAAATGCAAAGGATACTTTTTCAATATTTTTGGCAAGCCACTGGGAAATTGAGAATGTTTCTGACCAGGACAAGAGTCAGTCAGTCGGGGATTACATGGGCTTAAACAATACAAATATCGAAACATTTACTCAATCCTACTCTGTGCGAATACATGCAAAAATAACTAAAATTAGATTACTTTACTCCTGCATTACCCCCCGTAAGAAGGATTGGCGTCCCACACAAGTGCCTCTTTTCCCTCAGACTGTGATAGTCCCGTATCAACTGTCACAAAAATAATTACAAAAATATACCCAAACTCAACACAATTACACCAGACAAGCAAATGCAATGAAACAAAGAGATTTTATTCCAAATAGAAAATTAAATAAAAACGGGATTAAAAGTAGTTCATGCACAAATAACACCCCGTCCCTGCCTCCCTTGCTTGGTTGCATCTGTTAATTAATCCTATTAAAAGTTGGGAGGTCTCTCCCACCCAGTAATTCTGACAAAGAATGTTTCCAAAGCCTCCTTTTGTCACAACCCTGCCCGCATAAGAGAGGGAGAGACATAAAACTATGCAAACTACGATGAAAAGGATTCATTCACAAAGTCAACAATTTCAGTCTCTCCACTATTTGCTCCCTTCTAATTATTACTTTCTTCCCCCAACTTTCTCCAACGCTGCCCCAATTCCGTCTTTGTCAGCTCTCTCTCTGAGTGAGGAATGCCTTTCTCTTTATAACTTCCGGTGGGTGGGTGGGTTGTTGGTTCGATAGTTTTCAATCCAACGGCCGTCTTCTTCATGTCAGTTAAAGCTGACTCTCAACTTGAGCCACAAAGTAAATCCTGAGAAGCAACCTCAAATCTAACCTCCAAGAGCTGCGTTAACTTGTTTCCGGTTCACAAAATCCTAAAGTTGACTCCACTTTTGTATTTGTATTTGCCTTTATTATCGTGTTAATAGCATTCAGTTGACAAAACTGGTTTACAAGAACTTTGGGGCTGGGAATGAGTGGACTTTGGCTTCCGGACTTTCTCCAGCCTATGAATTCAAAACTAAAGTCCTCTCTGGCTAAACTTGTCTTTGGAGGTTGTCAAAACTGTTTCTGTTGTGGGGACGGGTTTCAACTACAAAGTTTTCATGTTGGTCAAGTAAATAAAACTAAAAAAAGGATTGCTTAGCTAAGACAATAAAGTGTGATCCATCTGGACATAAATATTTTGTCAGTGCTCTGACCCATTCCTGGCCACGAGTCCTGACCAAGGTCACCTCACCTGTTGTCCCCTCTCTTGCCCTGTCTTGTCTTATTTACGTCAAACGATGTACAACTTGTGATAAGTGGCACTCGGAGCACGCTCAAGAGTCATTATTTGACGTGGAGGCATTCCAGCCATGAAATAGACTCGGATTTATTGATTCCATTACTCTATTTTATTACCTCTTCCAACTCCTATTTACTCTCCTATCCCTCCATTTGGATACCAATCCACTACAGAACTCTGTAGCGTGCCACAAACCATCAAACAAGGCTGGAAAGTTGTTTCATAAAGTCAAAGGTGAATTAGTTCTGGTCAGAGCAGAAAACTTTGTATTTTTATTTTACTCCGCACGTGTTCCGCACAGGTGGAGAGAGTAAAAAACAAAAATATTCCGTGTCCTCCTTCAAAGGACGAGGACAGTTGTTATTTTATTTTATTATTATTCCAAGGTTTTAGAGAGAAACATGTCATCCTTTGGCGTCCATGTACATATCTTACTCTCTCTCTCTCTCCTTTAGGCAAACATGTCCATAACCACAGGACAATGGTCCGGAAGGAAGACTTGATCCAGTTCCGTTTCTGAATGCAAAACTTTCTCCTCTTTCTCCGTTACAGGATAGAGAGAGAGAACATTATTATTCCAGCCACTCTCTCACTCTTTGGCTGGCAAAGGTAAAAATAATATTATTACGAGGACTCTCTGTCTGGAACACGGGGTTGGGTTAGAATTCATATTCCAAGCTGCGGTTTGCGGTGCGAGAGGGAGAAATTCGCCGAGAAAGTTGAATTCCTTAACTTTTACCGTTCCAAGAATTGGAGGACACTACCAAGTTTTTTGCTTTAATGTCCAGTCCAAGTGGAAAATAATTCTGTGCATTTCTTTATTTTTTTAAAGAAATCCCAACTGAAAAAGTAGGCGTAGAAATTGACCTGTTTAAAAAAAGTGACACAGTTTTACTTCATTTTTAAAGTTATCCAAGTTTCACCACATTTCCGAGATTGTCCCAGTTTAAACTTGTTTGGAAGAGATACATAATTTCCTGCGGTCATAAAGATTGCGACAAAGTTTTGCACAGGACAGATTTCCAGGTTTACGCCACAACATTCCATTGTTGACGGTGGTGAGTTAAAATGACACTTATTACTCTGCCTCCTCCAGTTCTAAAGCAGATAAGCTGGAGGCAAGCGGGGACACTTTTTCTAAATTTTGAGGCAACTATGCCTTCTCTGGTGGAGAAAGCAAAAAGAAAGCGAGACACCGACTCGGTGATAGGACGGAGAAAGTAGCTCCACTTTCAACAAAGAATATTTTTGTCCTTTGCCGTAGAATGATTATTTCAAAGCATTCTTAAAATGAAAGATTGAAACTGTTGACTTCTTTTCTTTTGTCCTTTCTCTTGATGTTTGGCCATGAAACACATTTTTTGCATTTGAATGACTTCGGAATGAAATGGTTGTTTCAAAATATTTACAGAATCATTATCAAATACTTTGAACTTTGAAGGAGTGCACAACAAGTCGCTTGGAAATCTTAGTATTGAATTTAGGCAATAATATTTTAGAAACGGCTCACTTACTCCTGAATATTAATGATCAGGTGCTTCAAAACAAGAAATACATCAAAACAATAAAGAGTCCTTCCATTTTCCTCACTTTGATCAATTTATTTATCAAAGTTTGTCAAATTTGAATTTTATTTGACCTTGTTTTTGTACCAAGATTACCTAGAATATCATCCACATGCCAAAACACGTGACTAAAATTTAATGACTGCACATTATCGGGGTCTTCAAATTGCACCCACGTTTCATGAACCGACTGAAACTTAAAATCCTTCATAATCCTGGAAAAGTCTTGTGAATCAAATTACGAGCTGATTACCCAAATTATTCACCCAATCCTGTCTCTCCCTGCAGAAAAGGATTTACTTTTATTTTTTTATCTTCTCCTTCCCTTGAATAAACTCAAGTTCCTCCAAAAAGAGAAAGTCACGCCATGGCTGGGTGGATTATCCTGTCATCTCTCTCCCTCCCTTGGCGTCATTAGCTCTGAATATAAAATAGATGAGCGTTAGTGAAGATGAGAGCTTTTTTCCTGGAGTTTCTTCCAATATTTGGCCCATCAATAGGTGAAGAAAGAAGTTTCCTGGAAATTAATTTCCACCTGCTGAGTTGACTCTGGAATATTTTTCCCCCTTCCAAAATATTTATTGGACATTGGAACATGGAAATGAAAATGGTTTTTGGCTGGAATTGAATTGGGGCGTGGGTGGGAGGTTGAGTTGTGGATTCATAAATATCTCAATTTAAAATGAGGCTGGCTTCTCCTTCTGCCACAGCCAAGTCTGGAATTATGACATGGAATGTTTGGCGTAATGGAAAAGTGGTCGTAATTCCTAATTCCCGTGCATTTCCCTAATTCCCAGAGAGACAACTTGAATAGGGCAATTCATGGTCATGTTGCCATTCCCAAAGATCTCGACCTTCTCTCCTCTTCTAATTCACGTTTGATGCCGGCTTCCATTCAAATTTAAGATGGCACTTCAAAATGGAATTGGAAAATGTGGAGGGAGAGAAAGCAGGTCTCTCTACTTTCACCCAGTTTCCTTCGGGCGTCTCCTCCACTTACTGGATTTGCTTACATTTCAAAAAATGTGGAGTGGCTCCCGTACGTGGTTTAATGTGGTTTGTTCAATCTGGGAATCTGGTGGACAGGGAAAAAGTCCTTTTTTTACGGAATGGGGTCTGACATTCTCTCCTTTAATTTGTGAGAGTCTGGTTGGAATCCCATTCCCCATTTTTGCCCATCTTGCTTTCTCTCCTTTAATGGATTTCCAAGTGGCTCAATTTATGTAACAAGTTCAGAAACTGTAGTCTACTTAACAGCCAGGTAACTGGAGCTTCCCGTAAACATTTTATGGATTAAATATTACTCACCTGGAGGACCCAGCTCCATTTAATTTCAGACGGCTGACTTTTGGAATTCTAACAAAAGAAAGAAATGTTCCTTCCCCAGTGACATCCAGTCATGCATGCTTTTAAGAAAGAGAAAGCAAGGAGAAAGCGAGGAAACCCTGCCCTATCCTATCACACCCTTATTTCTAACATATTCTGCAAACTGTTTTTTGGCCCGAGGTATTTTACTAAACTGGAGCATCCACTCTGTTGCTGGTGGCTGAGAGTGGAATGGAAAATGTAATGACAATCTAATCAAATCTGGGGAAACTGGGACGAAGCCCGTGCTCGGAGACGTTGCCAGGATTTAAAGAGAGAGAGACAACATTTTTTCCAATTTCCTTATTACACTCTGACTCATCTTTGCCCGGAAGTGGGAGGGAAAGATGTTGCTCTGTCTCCCTCCAAGGAAATGATGTGGAAGAAAGTTGTGCACATTCCCGAGGTGGCTGGGAGTTACTTACTTTACATAAATACATAAATGTGTCTCTCTCATCCTAACGCTGCCTCTAATTGAGTTTCCCAAATTGATGGAAATGTTGTCCCAATTACGGGACTGGAGAAAGAGAAAGCAGACAAACCTCTGACTTCTGCTCAATCCTCATTTGCAGAGGAAACAATTTAATTTCGGGAAAATTGAGGAAATCGAAAAAACCTCGGGAAATTAGAAAATTCATTTTTCTCCAAGTAAATCATTTATCTTTTTATTCTCTGTAAAATGCTGGCTACCTCAAAATTAAAGGTTCACTTCGGAAACTTGAATATCCAAAAAAACTTCAAAACTTTTGCTCCAACTTCCCAACCCAACTTTGCTGTAGTTGTGGGTATTCCCTTGATATTCACCAATTGCCAAATGTTTCTTGTTTAATAATAAAACAACAATTTATTTTTGAGAAAACCAATAATCAATAAAATCCAGACCAATGTCAGGCAGGAGGATTCCCAGCCAGTAGTCGGCCTACTCATTTAAGGGAGAGATAGTCAATAGTCCACGTTTTTATGTGGTATCAAACTCTTTGAATTGTGAATCCGGAGCCGGCCGGCCTGCCTGCCTAAAGAAATAGAAATATGAGCTGGGCAGGTTGTTGGAGTAGCTGTGAGTGTGTAGGCGAATAATAGAGAAAAGTGGACTAGTGAAAGTTAGTGAAAGCTGTGAGGAGTCCGTCCATCCATCCATCCACCAATCTAATCAGCTATACCGGCAGAAAAAAGAGGAACTTTATTTCTCCACTATTAACTGGGCCACTGTAATGCTTATTCCCCAGTCAAGATAAGTTTATCGATTCATTTTTATTCCAACGAGAATTGGTTCCTTTACGGCAAATACACGAGGAAGTTATAAAACTAGACCGAAAATTAAAGCATTAGCTAAGTTCCAGCAATCTTTCCTTAAAAAGAAAGGAAATATTAAATAGTATCAAAATTGTTTTGTTTCAACCCCGTGGCATATTTAAGACGACAAGAATTTAATTTATTTCCTCACATTTCGGTGGTAGTAAACAACAATTCATCATCTTTTTAACAAAATGTTTCCGGTTCCATGAGAGAAAGAGAGACAAACTCCTTTTTGCAACTAGTTGGTCTACAGTCACATATTTTTTGCAGATCCAGGCTGAACGAGAATGTGGATGGCATTTGTTTCCTTCTGGAACGCAAGCTTCTACAAAATGCAACGATTTCCTTGTCGCTCTGTGGTGTGAAGATTAAAGAATTCATTTATTTTTCTTCCCTTTTACACCGTAAAGTTCCCAGCTAATTTTAACAGGAAAAGATTAAACATTGACAATATTCCAGTCGAAATTCAGCTTTCTTCAAGGTTGCTACTCGTCTCGTACCTAATTTGTTTCATTTGCATCTCCTTTCCTTCATGCGAAGAAAGTGGGTAAATTGTGGGATCGTAATTTCCTTCAATTTCTAGTCCTCTTTGATCATTCCTCTAATCTTTGTCAGTTTTCTGAGAAGCTCTTTCCTATTCATCAAAGGCTGATGTGACATTCACGACTGTCACTCTCTCTCTCCCTATTTTTACATTGTACTCATCCATTACTACAAAAGAAGCCTTGGCATTTATTTGGATCAGTATTTTAGAAGGTAGCCGACTAGCTGACTGGGCGTTGTTCTTGTCATTTAAGGTGTCACAATATTGTCATTGGAATCCGACAGTCAGTCAAGGTGGCTGGTGAAAGTGATTGGACGTGAAAGTGAAGGGTTGGCTTGTCTCAAAATCTTGGAAATGTGCTACAACCCACCCGAATCCAGGCATTTGTGTCCCCCTACCTGTTTATAAGACTGACAGACAGACTAGAAGAAGGAAGGACAAGGTAATGGTGTTGTCACCAGGAAATATTTTGATGTAACACAACAACTCACTGACTGCCAAGTGGAAAGGCATGCCAAAATTATTCCCGCTCTGTTGAAGGAGAAAGTAGTTTACCCTAAAAGAAGAGTTGATGGCATGAGTAAAGGCGTGTCCTTGCCTTTTGTCGAAATAGATCCACAAAATCCCAGCCAAAGGTGGATGGCATGAAATCCATCTCCCAAAAAGAGCAAAATTGAGAAGTTATATAAGACCTCATGCCGTGATGACAACTTCAAAGAAGGCAAGCCCACCTGAGACTACTTCAAAATCTGGAGAAAGTTATTGGCAGCCCAGTGAGCTCAAAGACAACAAAACGAGACTCACTAGTTCTGATAGGATGGACTCCACGGGAGAGAAATTGACAAAATATTTAAAGACATAAAAGTAGAAAGTAGAGAGGACAACAAACAAAATCATCTCCATTTCAAATATTTGCATGACCAACTCCCGAATCTGTTTCTGTTGAGAGTTGAAAAATGGGACAAGTAGTCACTCTACTCCAACTAAATAATAAAAGACAAATGCTCTGCTGACCTAGCCTTACTTTTGGGAAAGAAAGCAAAGTGAAAACAATGCTATCAAGTCAAGTAGGATGTATTTATTTGTCTCCCAGGCATACCTAGGACTGGAAAGATTGTAGCATTATTATTCTCCTACATAAGTAACAGACTAATTGGTTGTTTGTAGCTCCAACTCCGAGCTTGATGTGAATGTGAAGAGAAAGTGTGGATCGGATGTGGGTCCCAAAATGTGTCCGTGAATCGTGAGCCAAGTGAAGTGAGAACATGACATGCAACTGGCATCACAATTAGCAAAGTCCACGCTTTCACTCAACCCCATGCCATAGATAGAAAAACAAGGGAAACACAACTTTCTCCTGGCACTCGGGAGAGAAAAGTAATTTCTCCTAATCGAAATCCAGCGGAAACGAGGACAAATAACTTAGTTCCTAGCCAAACTTTGGGACAAAAGTACACCAGAATAAAAAGCTCCACATTTTATAGATCCATTCACAAAAGTGCAGTGCACTGGCAACCTATTTCCCAACAAAGTGTGACCAATACAGGACAAACTTTTCGTTAAATCAGAACACATCCCGTGCAGTTGACAATTTGTCCATAATGTGGCTGACGTTGAGTAAGGCCTGGTGTGGGAAACCCCTGTTAAGTGATACTTCAATTAGAATGACATAACATGTCATCACGCGATGATACTCTTCATTTTATTCACAATTAGGAAGGAATGATTGACGTGTTTGTACCAATTACAGGGAATCATGGCATTCCATTAAATCAGAGTTCCATTCCATGGCAAAATACTGAGAACGATGCTTCCCCTAAATAAATAATTAATTAAGCAGCTCCCCTTATTCCCACGCCTCATTTCTTGTCTGTCTTTGCAAATTCTTGTAATTTAGGAAAATGGAATATTTGACGCAGGATTTCAGTCTCCAGAAATAATCCCAAAATAAATTACTATTTCCTGTCTGTGTTCACCCATAAAATACTTTTTCTGATGGAGACCAGCCTCTGCATTCAATTTAACCATTCCAGACCTGACTTATTTATGGAATGACCCCAATCTCGGATATTATTGAGACAGCAGATTGGATAAATAAATAAATAATCTTCTCTATTTTACACGCCCAGATCTGAGCCTTTTCAATATTTATCTCTAATGTAGAAAGAGACGTGATTATGTCAGAGGTCCAAATTTTGATTGAAATGACCCAACAAAGGACGGCATTGTCTTGTCCCCAATTTCTGAGTACATGAGGGTGTGTCAGTAACAGAAGGAGTAACAGAACACTGTACTAATTTTGTCATTCAAACAGTATCTGGTCCCAGTTCCAGCCCAATAATGGCCTAGTATTGCATAAAAGAAAGGTAAATATAAATATAGAGAGACTCCAGTAGAGTACAGATGGAGGCAGTTAGGATAAAGTGGCTGGTTGGATGGAATGGGATTAGATTTTGGATAAATATCCAATCCTTCTTGTCCCAGTTAGACTGTGGGACTGGAGCCAGCTTTCTCCTGCCATTCCATTCCTTACTTGGACAAATATTGATTTGCTTATGAAATATTTACACATCCGCCCCCATGGAACACCTGTCTCGTTCTATAACCATCCACGGAGAATGAATTGCTACAAGAAACACATTTATTAGAGAGCCAATTCATTTCTCCTTTAATACTTAATTTGTTAATATTCATACACAATTAATACAAATGAGCAATATGGCCACAAACAGTCTGGCACAACTATTTATGCAACCCAACCCTGATCCCTCTGCTTTCTCCTAGAAAACATAAATTATAGCAGAATGACGACGGGATTTTGTCCATTAAATCCTAGAAGGTGGATGATATTGCAGATTTCTTACAACCTTTGAGAATAAACCGCCCCAAAGAAAGTCCTTTGTCCTCTAATCCCCGTCTGCTTCTCATTCAACAACGGATTTTGGCTGATTCATCCATTTTCCAAACTGATTACTTTGTGCAGCTCATAATATATTTAGCAAAGAAATTATTGATGCCGTCTTTACAAGGGATTCAGCCATGAATAACTATTCAAGTTTTCTTATGCATGTTGGACGGTTATACAATCCCATTCCTCAAACGGAGCCCAGTTTTAAGGTTTCTCTCTCAAGAATCATGGATAAAATGATCCAAAAATAGTGGATTTACTTTGATAGTTATCCTTGTTCTTCTACCTTATTCATTCAAAGGATATTCCGACATGTGTGCCATGAATCTGGGCTGGATTTATTTATAAAGTGAATTCATTCCTGGTCAGTTGCCTCTCCTGTTTTCCAAGAAAATTGGGTGTGTCACCACAGCCCAGGCTCATCTCAGTCCGACAAGAAATGGGAAATGTTGGATCATTCATCACCAAGTCAAGTCACTGTTCCAGCAAACAAGAGGAGACTCAATTTACCGTCCCTTTCTCACAAAACTTTCTCCTTTGTCAAAATAGAAAAATCTGCTTTGTCCATCAACCACCGCCACCAGTGACTAGGGCACTGGTGGCTAGATACCTTCCCAGCCTGGTCTGGACTCCGATTGAGTTTGGTAATGACTTATTGGATGACCACACGAAATATGCCATCCTTCTCTCTCAAAATGTGGAGCATGATACGAGGACGTGGCTTATTTTACAAAACTACTTTCCAATGTCCAGTCCTGAGAAACTTTCCATTGTGTGTAAAGGTAAAAAACCGGCTAGGGAGTAAAAAAAAGAGTTTTTGAGAAAGGGGAGCCGTCTGTGCTTCCCCTTTGATGTCCTGAAATGTAGGATGCTGTTAACAATGTGGATGGAATTGGATATTGGACAGTCTGTCAACCAACCCAGGAAGCCAATCAATATTTAGTTAGTTAGTGGCAATAGAGAGAGACCACGTACATTCTGCACAGGTTGTTCTTTACTTTACCACCACTCGCCTACTTTCTCCTTTGGAATACTTGATCATAAATCAATTCCTCACTGCTTGGTTATGGCTGGATTGTGTGATGGGATATTAATACACAGCCCTCAACACCCAACCATATGGACAGTTTCCCACAAAACCCAAAAAATAAGTCCATTCCCAATGTTTGCAGGTGTAAAAGGTTGTCCAGCAGGCTACTTATTGCACCAAAGAAAGTAGTGCACCCACCAAACTATGCACCTGTTTTTTGCACATTTGGTCAACTTCAACCTTCACTTGTCCTTCCATTTCCATCCACATTTCGGAGCTAACCAGGGTTGGAGGAATGGTATTGGACGGAGTTATGATTTATTGACTCCATTTATTTCTACTTTTCCACTTTATTCCTCCCGTGACACTGATTAAGGCTTTAGTTGTGGGTGTATTTCTCTGTATTCCACTAATTAGGAGAACAAGGAGGTGACCTAGCTTCTTTCCTGGGCGGTTCCGGTATTAGGACAGTAATTCCTAATGCGGTAGATGATAAGGGAAAGTACAATTACAAGGACTAAATACAATGCACAAGTGTCTCTCCACAAATCCAGTAATGAGAACAATAAACAATTTAGATCAAATCTGGTCATATCAATTATTAACGCCTGTGTGTCATGGCTTGCGTGCACTTTCTCCAATTCTTTGTGGATCCGGTGCATAAAATCGATACAAGTAGCTCGTCATTGAATTCAAATGTCAGTCAGCTTGGTTGTGGGGACGTAAATGGAGTTACCTTGTTATCCGTCAGTTACCATAATAATTCCTTGATGGAGCCCCAGCTACCTGGAAAGTGGGCGATGATCCATCAAATACTTTCCATTTTTTACCCGGAAAGGACAAAATATTTCTATTATTACTCCGATCTAAACTCTATTTTCACTCCCGTATTACTGTCGTCATCCAGGAAAACAACTGGATATTCTTGAATATGACCCACCTCTGAAAAGTGAAAGTATTCCATGCTTATTGCCAGGAAAGGTCTCATAAACCATGAAATTTGGGCATGGCTCAGCTCATGTGGAGCCATGAAATCATGCCCCATTTCCTGTTCTGGGTGAAAGTCAAGTAAACAAAATCTCTCTCAACCAAATCCGCGTGTAAGCCAAGCATGGCTCCACCAAACGCAGTGTTGAGCTTGATGATGACACGAGTGAGGAGATGAATCATGACCGGATGCCACCAGAAGCCTGATGGCATCGTCTGATGGCTTTATGAAGTACATCATCTCACCCTCACACTTTCTCATTTGTGGCCAAACTCAGCCAGTTTTTTATGCATTCATGATTTCCTGGTAATCCCTCGTCGAAGTTGGAACAACATCAGGGAAAACTGAGGGCTTTTATTTTCCCAAACAAAATAAAATTATGCTCAACTGCACAACTCGAGAAAAGCTTTTATTTTGAAGAATATTCTGGAAAGTGCCTCTCTTTCTCCTGGAGATGTTGACAGTAGGAATATGGATAGATGGGTGAGTAGTTGTTAAATAACTGGCTGGATAACAAAGTGGCTCCGGTGGGAGTCCAAATTGAGTGAATTCGTCTTCACCTATCTACTTGCTCCTGCTTAGTATTGCCAAACAGCGTCAACTTATTCGCCAAGATGCAAATTAGGCCAAACTGGATGTCAAAGTCAACAATAAGAGAGTCAGAGCACTCAATATTCACCACTTTCACCTCCACCTCGTTGGGTGGTAAACAAACAAGCATAACTCCCGAGAAAGTGGGAATCCTTTACTGTCGGAATGAGTTCACGCGTGCAAAGAGAAAGTCTCGTTGAAACCCAGGCCTTTAAACAATACAGCCATTGTTTTATTTAAAGGTGTTAAGTACACAGGAATCCTGGGTTGGGGGAGAGAAACACAAATATTTGTGCAACCGCAGCCACACACCAAAACCACAAAGTTTTCAACAATTATTGCAAAACTTTGTAAAGGAATCCGGATTCCATCCTGGCCACAACCAGCCAAGCAAGGATTTTATTTGCATTCCTCTCCGTAACAGGATTCAATCACTTTACAAAAGGAAAGAGCAACATTTGTTACGCAAATCCTAAAATATTGCAACTGTTCCTTCCTTATTTTATTGGAGTTTACGGGGAAAATGGGAAGAAACAAATGGTTCCGCAATATGTTTGCAAAGTGGTGGAGATTATTTTGTCGGCTCACTTTGTTTCATTCATTGGAGCAGAAGGAGATTGGAAAATAATAAATATCTGAATGAACTGGAAGAGAAAGAGAAAGTGGGATGATGAATGGAAGGGAATCTCTCTGGAGGCTTATTCCTTGTCCAACTCCCGATTGAATAATCTTCTGACCTCCAATTTCATCTCAGACTTGTTCATTTCCTTTTCCCATCTCCGTCCACTTTCTGACCATTCAGTTGGCCGCCTTGTGTTCTAGTCATGACGTGGAAAGAAACAAATCTGAGCTGGGAGTCAGACAGGGGCAACCATCCGTCCATCCGAGGAGGAAACTTTCACTCACTCTCAATCCCTTCTCCTCAATCAGACTGACAACTAAATATGCTGGATTTGTAGTCAATCCATGAAACCAACCACTGAGTCCGGACCGACCTTTACCCTTCCATTTTGTTGTCTTTAAAAATCTTAGATTTTGCATATATTGCAAACAATTGGCTAAATGCAAAAAACAGAAAGTGTGGCATCTCATATTTTAAGAAACACGTCACAAAATATTTTGTTGAAAGCTGGGTGATTGCATATCCAGATATTTACTGAGCAATGGGATGGTGTGTGATATGTAGTTTCTGGTTACTTTCTTTGCTAAGCCGACCAAAGTCCTTCTCCAGCCTTTTTCTGGACGAGCGACCAGGCTTCTTCCCCCTCTCTCCCAATTCTGGAGGTTCGAGGATTTTCCAAAAGATTAGATTGATCTTTCTTTGAGTTCCCTTCTTTCAACGGGACTGTCAGTCAGCCAGCCAGCCAGATAAAGACGGAGACTAGGCCATCTTTCTCCTTTCCTTTCTCCCATCCATTCGCCCACCCAACCAACTGCCCCGTAATCTACATACTTTCCCCTCTACGGACTATATCTGACCCTGTCAAGGTCTTTCTCTCTCTGATGAGCATGTCTCACGTGGACTACAACCAACAAGAATCTACCAAACTTCCCAACACAAATTCCGCTAACGACCCA
Source organism: Folsomia manolachei (assembly GCA_036491905.1). NCBI lineage: Eukaryota > Metazoa > Arthropoda > Collembola > Entomobryomorpha > Isotomidae > Folsomia > Folsomia manolachei. Next base: position 13,798 of record JAAXNX010000335.1, read on the forward strand.
AACCAAACCAAACCACTTTCTCCTCCACATTCTCCTTTCTCCGTGCTTTCTCTCTAGTTTCCAGTAGTCTGAGATATAAATCTGTTCAATCCATTCCTGGCTGTTGTATATCTTCTTACAACTTGTTAGTTTGGAGTGAGATATTTCCCAGGATGGATGGAATGCATGTCCGTGGCCACTGCCCTCCACAGATGGATATCTTTCTCAGCCTGATTTCTCCGGAAATGGAAACAGATGAGAAACAGATTTCCCTGAGAACTTTCTCCAGCAGAGAATACTCACTTTCTCCATTTCCTACATTTATATTTAGATGTTTCAACCCGAGAGTGACAGAAATGGGCAACAATTTTTAAAATGACGATATTTAGTTGTTCCATAATATCAAGCAATTTTCTCGGTTTTGAACAGTTTTTCATTTTTATTTACCTGAATTACATTGACCCCGTCGGAACCTTGCTACTTTCACCCAGAATCTCAGAACTCGCTCTACTTTCCCCCAGTTGGGAATAGTGGAGAGAAGAGAAAGTAACTTTTTGTAAAGTCAACAAATTGGTGTGAGTCTGGTTGAGTTGGTGTTGATATTATTATCATTTGACTGAGGGTGAAAGTATTGAATGGATGGACTAAGCAACAAAAACTTTCTCTTCCCTCTCTCCCATCCCTCATTCCATTATCTGCCTTCAGAGTTAAACTTGTCTTGGTTTTGTGTCCCATTCTCAACTTTCCTTCCTCTCTCCCTGATAATCTTGAACTTTCTTCCCAGAAATATTTCAACTTTTTCAAATACTTTTTGACTCCAATTTCCCCAGCGCCTGGTAAAATTGGGAACTCAACCACCCGAAAGGAGGACATGAGCATAAAATGCAGTCCATAATTATGGAAATGGTTGCGGGATGGGAGGAGGAGGAGTGAGTGTTTGTAAGCAAAAAATAGATGCTCAATATTCCATCCATTTTTTGTCCCTTTCTCCATCATCCATCCGTCCATCCAGCCAACTTGGAGACGAGTCTGTCCAGGATATAATTTGAAGCTGAATTCTACAAAAAAAGAGTCAAACTTTCCCAAAATTTTGGATGGAGCAGGAGTCAAGTCAGTCGCTTCTTTCCTCACTGTTTGCTCACAGGGATCAAAGCATGGTTGGCGAAGAAAGCAGGGGAGGAAGCTCACCCACTTTCTCCTCTACACTGCTCACTTATGTTTTTACTTACTTTCACCTCAGGCTAGGTTGTAGCTTTGTAAAAGGTGAACCTTCCTCCCTTCCTAAAGAGGAGAAATCTCTCTCCCATATGTACTTTACTCCCGATAACGGTGCTCATATGTGGATAGTTTACTATTTGAGAGAGTGTTTGCCATTTAAAAGGATGGCCTTAGGTTAGAAAGTAGCTCTGAAGTTAGTTGAGCATGGCTAGCGGCACTTTTTTCGACTTTCTCCCATATCCTGGTCAACAAGGGAAAGTGAGGTTGTTGAGCAATCTTGTTTCTTGACTTGGAGCAAATGTGGAGGATAGTTTGCTGGTTGGATGAGCTGCTTCCTCCTCTGTCCGCCCGATTGAGGAAAGGTCATAAATCACGGGGATAATAGGCTCCAAACCCAATGTTTCTCCACAGAATAAAAGAACCGACCAAGAGGAATTGTTGATGATCTTCCAGTCTCCTTCTTCTTCTGAGGTTGGTTTGGTGTGGTGCTGAGTTGATGATCATCAGGATGACGATGATAAACTCCTTTCACCACAACTTTCACTTGGTCCAATTCAACCCCAGACTAAACGACTTCATCCCTTGTTCACTTTAATCTACACTCCTTCTCTCTCCTTCCTCAGCTGGATCATCCCTACACGGCCAGGATTCATGAAATCATTTCCTAGTCTATCCCCAAAAATGGGACAGCCATTACTTGAACGTCCTTCGTCAAATTACGGCCTGATTTTGGACATTGTTTTGGAAATGTCTGTGAAAATGAAAAATAAACAAGAAACAGAAACAAGAAGGAAAGTTGGGATTGATGAGACACCAACAAAGCAGGAGAGAGAGAAAGAAACACAAGTTTTGTGTAAGTTGTGAGATTTGGGGACACAAATTTCTCGAGAACAAGGGAGCTCTGACACAATGGGAATAAATGAAAGGAAGGAAAGATGCAAGGGAAAGTGGAGAAAGTGGGTGAATGGAGAAACAATGGGATAAAATAATATAACCTCCACAAACTTATGTGTACCAAGTCTGAAGAGATGTTGAACAATGTTGGGAACAAAATGGAATTTAATTTCTAGTTCCTTTTTCCTTACAATATTTTGTGGATTAGTTGGAGCATAGGTTAAAATAACAAATTGTGTCTCCACTCAAATAACAGGGTTTCCATTTGGTTTTGCAGATGCTGAACTACGGATATGACAAAGGGGAGAAAGCACAGTTCTGCCCAGTCTTGGCTGGATTCATAAACTAAACAAGATTCAGGGTTGACCACATTTCTGGACAATAATTTCTGGAATAATTTGCAAATCATGAGCATGGGATCCGCATCATTTCTCCCCACTGGCGGATTATCTACTAATCTCTTTCACCAAATTTCCACTCCGTCAAGTATTTGGAGTGGAGAAAAGTAGAAGAAAGTCAAGATGAAGTCCTTTCACGCTTTGGACCAGAGGACTAAGGACCTGGAGCAGGACAATTGTGGCCAAAGGAGACTCCAACACGTTTCTTCTTCTCCTTTGGCGACCCAATCACCAGAAAGAACAGGTTGCAAAATTACAAATAATTACGTTATAACTGCAAAAAGAGAAACGTTATAAAAATGGTAATTATAAGAGATGGAAACAAATATTTGACTGACTTTGGGGCATCCACTCCCACAGAGTTCTACGTAAACCGTACCTGGACAAAACATTGAGCAGTGAACATTTAGTTTGAATACAGAAAGTGTTGCCTCCATCTAGTCTGGGAGTAGTTTGGGAGTGAAAGGAAGGTGAGAATGGAAACGGACGGATTTGGATTGGGTGAGAGAAACTCTTCTGGGAATTACACACCCATCTACACCATTTCTCAAGACTTTATCAAAAATTGGTGAGTTCTCACTTTATCTGCCTTTATTTCTCCTTTTAGATAGCAATCACATCCTGCCTTGGCTTCATTTTATTATGTTTTTACACAATCTAACCACGGCCAACTAGAAAATAGAGAATCTTGTTGTGTTGTTGTTGAGATCAGGGAATTGCGGAGAGTGTGGGATGGATCCTCCACTCTCACAATTAGATTTCTCGCTAAATTTTGCCATTACTAGGAACAAATTGTGGATTATCTATCCGCCAACAGCTTCTCATTCTTTCCTGGATCCACCAACCAGACCCACCTGCAAACTAAGTTACCCGAGGCAATGACTGTGTGGCATATTGCATTTTCTCAAATCTTTGACTTTTTCCACTTTCACCACGTTTTTTGTAAAGTGGTTGAATAGTGGAAACCATGAAATGAAATATGATTACTTTCCATCCTCCACCAGTCTCCCATTTTGAATGCAATTTAGAAATGCGATTCCTGACCCGACTCTCATCAAAAACTGCGCTTTCACTTCTTTCCAAATTTAATACTTCATTTTCACCGCTTTTCCCACTTTCACCAAGTTCAATATCCACCAAAAAGGTGAGAAGGAATCATTATTAAGTTTGTTTTCCGAGGATTTAGCTTACACAGGGAAACCCCGCTTTGTCCTCATGATTACATTTTTGTATTATTCCTCCAATACTTGCCTTCTTTCGGGGCTGATGGAGGAAAGTTCCCAGATTTAAATTTAGATCCCATTCAATCCCCAGATTACACTTTGTAAACTCCGTGAATGATGAGACACCACTTATCTCCGAACCAAGTAAAGAACGGAGGAGCATGCTTTCTTTCTCGGAGATAAGCCAAAACACAAATAAACGTAAGATAAGGTCACGCTTCAGTTTAAAAATAGATTGAAAACACTTTTTTGATTGACGTTAGAAAACTTAATTTTGATCCCTGAAAAGAAGTCGAGGTGCAAGTCATCATCTGACTTTCTGACTTTCACTCAAACCACGTCACGGTAAGATTATTATCCAAAGAAAGCAATATATTTTAGGCATAACCAAATTTAAAATAAATTTAGAATCCATCTTCTCTGACTCCTATTTCCAAAATAATTGACTTTAGAGTAGGACAAGGCTCCCATTTGATCAGGAAATGACTTTGTCCCGGAACTGGATAATTATAAGTATTCTGCAACAGTGACAAAAGCATCTCCACAATTTTTGGTCCATTTTAGTGAAACATTTTAACTCCGACTTAACAAAAGGTTTACGAGTCAACATGTTCTGGGAACGAATTCCAGTTCTCTACAAGCTTCACTTTCTCCGTCTGGCTCCTCTTTTTTTGTGGAATCACCAAATTTAAGTGACTGAGAATGGAACGTAAATTGAAAGGCAGATTCTCTCTCCAAGGCTTCTGATGCTTCTTGCCACTTTCTCCCTGATGTTCATGATGATGGGGAAAGTTGGCTTTGTCGGAATGTTGGTGTTGATTTGGTCTTAAATCTCGAAACGGAATGGAATGTTGAGTTGGAATTTATTTACTTCAACGTCAGCACTAAACAAGGAATGGGCCAGTGCCGGAGAGAAAGTTCGCTTAAAAAAGTGTGTACTACACAAAGTGAAAGTGGAGAAAGTAGGGAAATGGGTGGTTGTTTTCCTTCTGAAATGGTGTTCAATTCCCATTTCATTGAATTTGAGAATGAATGAGAATACCAAGTCCGGATTTTTTTATTTTTGTAAAAAAAACTGTAGTGAAAGCTTTGTAAAGTAATGGAAGTGTTGCCAGTTGAGGTTGAGTTACAAGTTAATTTATCTTTACAAATATTTCACTCTCCCAAACATCCAAGGCATGCCTTATAAAATAATCAAATCCGTCTGTGTAAAAGCTGCACAGGAAATGTTTGGCTTTCTTCAAAATTTCATGATGAGTCAATATAACCCAACATTTTATTTAGAAAGCAAAATTACAAAACGTTGGAAAAGATCCTACTTACAATCTCCACACGTCACTTTTTTGCGAATCTTTTTTTTAATTCAACTCAAACGTCGTGAAGTAGGCCACTTCCTAGAAATTGAGTAATGACTCAGAAAACATTACTCCAGCAATGAAAGCATACCCAAAACCAATGGAAATCAGAGTGAAATGTGATTTAAAAAGAGGCAGCCTGGCAAAGATGACACATGGAATTAGCAGCGGGATGGAACTGGAAGAATAACTTTTGTCTGCTGTCTCTCTCCCCGAGATAAATCCGGAAAAGGAGCCATGACATAATGCCCTGTAAGCAGAGAGAGAGATACAAGACCCAAAACATTGGTTTATTTACACAAAACACCATTCTTTCTCCTCACATATGTCTGAGAATTACATGCAAAGTGAAAGCAGTTGCTTTGCCTTTCACTTCTTGAAGAAAGTTAAACTCACTTTCACCCGCACCCAGTTTGGACAAAGGAGGGAATGAACCATGGCAAATGGAAAACGGATACGTTGGCAGAAGCACAATGGGCGAGAAATCATTCTCAATTCAACTCCCTGTTCCCTTCCAAGGGAGTGCATTAGCACAAAATAAAATAAAACGTTTAAAACCACACACTTTCACTTTCTCCTTTTACAAACATTTCAAAAGAGATTCATCCATATCCACAAGTACAAAATAACAATAACAGATTTTGGTAACGATTTCCATATAAATTGATTAATTTGTTATTTCTCTCCAAAAATTCTGAGTATTTTGCAAAGTTTTGGTATCCAAAACATTGTCACTTTCCAGATCTGGATACAATCATTCAATTTTCTCCCATTATTTATGCAAAATAACAACCCAACAAGCACCCAGCATAAGGAGGAACTCAGGCATTCTTTATTCTGAAGAGAAATAAAATATCGGAATCCTTCCTTCTCCGCCTCCCCTTGCCTGTTGACAAGTGGGCAATAAAATAAAAATGAGTCCTCTGAAGAAAGCTCTCGAACAGGGACAGATGTAGGAGAAATTCAATTCTTTCCCTACTTTCTCCACTTTCTCTCATCCTTCCATCCACCCAGAGAAGTGAGAAAGTATTTGGGGAGAGGAGGAATAAAATCATCCCATTCCCTCCACTTAGGATGAGTTGCCTCTGTCAAAAAACCTTTTTCTAATTTTATTACTAAACTCTGCCCTAGGCGAGGCGAAAAAACTCCAATTCTATCCTCAACTTTCACTCCAGCCTCATTTTTCCACTGTTTCTCTGAATTCTGGGCCCTTGCCTCTGGCTCCAGTTTGTGTCAAGTGATCCCCTTCCCTGCATTTTAAGACTTTCACTGGGAAAAATGGAGGAAAAGACCGTAAAATAGTGAGTTTATGTCACCCACTAAGCTCGGGATTAGACTGGGTGGCTGGAGAAAGATGAAGAAGCCATTGGTTGAACTTGAACTAATCTTTGGGCTCCAACTGGAGTCACACCTTTCTCAATTTAATCTCTTTCTCAGCCTGGATTGGAAAATGAATGTGAAACCAATGAAGCTCCCTTCCTAGTCCTAGGAGCAGTCTCCGTCCCAGTCTCAACTAAATACTTGAGTAAACCATAGCCCCAGATTTGGGACCTCATCAAATCCACCAGTCTCCACTCTTAACCAGCCAATTCCCCACTTTCTCCTGGTCATTCCAAAGAACTTAAAACCAGGCCCAAGACTCTCTCTCTCTCCTGGAATTGAATACCTTTGAGAGAGAGAAAGTCAGGGAAAAAGAGAGAGAGCTCCGGTTTCTAATCCGGATTAAGTCTTAAGTGTTATCTTCACGGTTTCATTCATTCCCTGGAGATTATTCCAGACGGAGAGGAGAGCGTGAGGTGAGAGGAACTAATGAAGAACAAGATCATAGCCATTCCAGGAACGGAGCTAAATGAGCCATTCCCCAGTTCTGGATAAGTGTTGTCGGAACAGCCATCATGGATTAGTTCACTACTTTCTCTCTCCTAAATGTCAAAGTGGATGCAATTCCAGGAGAGACGTAGCTTTCTGAACTGTAGACAAACTCGGTATTTACATAGTTGCCTAGAATATTTGGAGCTATGATTGGGAATGAGTGCGGTGCCCAGGCATAATTATTATTATGGAGTGACAAACCATCAGCGTTTCCCATTTGTTTGTGACAACCTCCATAAATAAACCAACCACATGGAGCACATGATTAGTCCTTTATTGAACGCAGTAACAATTTGGATTGGACTAGTTTTCAAGCTGCTGTATTTATCCTTATTTTCCACTAAACACGGATAAATACAGCTTCATACACTTTGGAAATGTATTTCCGTGCCACCTGGAAGGGATTTAGCGTGTAATTGCAGCCCCACTGGTGGATTACGTGGTCATGCAGTCAGCTGGGAATTAAGACAACTTACTAACTTGTCCAACTACAACTTTGGTGGATGTTAAACTAAACCTTTAGATTTAACTACCAATTGCGGACAACATTACCATTTTACACGGCTACTCCGCTGTACAACACCAATTTTGAGGTGGTTGCTCTAAAAGAAAGTGGTTAAAGCCCCATTTTCGCTGGAAATGGTCACACGGAGCTGGTGAAAATGGTCCAAGTTGACTACTTCCGCCAGCCAACTCTCACTTTCCCTTTCCTCCCCTTTCCAAGTAGGAAATAGGAAGGAAAGGGGCATTTATTCCAACTTTTTGGCTACATTAGCCTACGCATCTTGAGACAAGTTCTATTTGGAGGAACATGTTGCAGAAAGTTTGTGTCCCAACGGTGAGAACAAAAAAATACAACTCTTCCCTCCTTGCAGGGAAAGATTAGATAAGAGAAGAGAAAGTAGGAACAACTTTTACCAAAAGTTTTCTCCCACTTAAAACAAATCTAAGGAGAGAATTGGCAAGATACTGATTTTCTGGAGAGCCTGGTACTTTCTCCGGAATTTGGTCATGATTAAACTGGACAGAACTGGAATTTGGAGGTTGTGTAATATTCAGGACATTACGGATTAAATTCCGTGCCATTTCTCTTTGGTTTGCCCAGAAATGGAGCTCATTCAACTATGTTTGGAGAAAGATAAGAAAAAATTGAGTGAAATGCAAACAAATATTAGTAAAATACTCCATCCACCGTGACACATGGCGGGGTTGGTTATCGGTCAAGAAATAATAAGCTCAGGTCCACACTCATTTGGCTCAAGTTTGAATAGAAAAATGGGTACAAAAAATCCGAGTAAATGTTACTACCTGATCAAACACCAATTCCTGACTTGGGTAGTTGCTCTTATCACCAAAACACAAACTTGGCCAGATTCAGTTGCCCTTTTGTGGAGTCCCAGGTAATAAATCCCTCCTCAAATTAGTTCAACTTGAAGATGTGAAAAAGGAAGTAGATTATTGTACATTCCACAACATTCTCTAATGGCCATTGGAATAGGACTCCCTCTAAAATTAACTGGAGCAAAATACTCCAACTGCGTCACTGCCCAGGCTCAACTGTCTCTGGAAATGTTTCCTTTTTCCATTTTTCCCTTCCCTCTTTGGCCAGGTTCTCATTTATTTCATCTAATCCCATTTAATGACCATATTTTTATTTTTATGGTCATTGCACAAGGAAAAAAGCTCCAGCTCATTACTGGGCCCCTCTTTTTTAGGATTTTACCCAGCTCTAGGTGCCGCAGTTAGTTTCACTCCCAATGTCTGAGAGAGATGCAGATATTCTCCAGAAGAAACAATGGAGAAAGTAATCATAAAATTTTTAAAAGACTCTCAAACCCTGCCAGAGCCACTTTTTCTCATAAAAAGGCGTCCTGTCTGTGAATCATGTTACTAATAGGAGTCTACTACTTCTCTGGCGTTTGTCACTTCTGTCTAATATCCGTCCCAGACAGGATTAGAGCCAGGACAAACAAATAACACTTTCTCCCACCACCCACTCATATTCATTCCTTCTTTCTCTCCCAATATGGCTTCTCTGGATGTCAATTCCTAGCCAGAGAAAGAAAGTTGTGGTGAAAGAGATAAAGTTGAAGCGTTACGACGTCTTAAAAACCATGTGTTGCTGCCCATTTGAGGAGAACAAATAAAAGTCCATCCATCCCCCGTGGTGAACAAATTTGGCCCAATTTATTTAATGCTCTCCCCTTCTCCAACAGTCAACTTCTTGGAAGTAAATTTCCTAAACTGTTGAATCACCAATTTAACCAATTCCTCAAATTTCAACAACTGTTCCATCTCATCTTTTATCCCGTTGAATCTCCTTTATGGGAAAAGAATGGAGAGAGTTTATTCCTACTCATTTTTACACAGTTTATGTTGAACAATGAATTACTTTCTCTCTCCCACATTCATTGGGAGTGAGAATGAGAAATGGTCGCTGACGAGGTGGAAATTGACCAAATAAACGACAGCCTCCCCACTAAAATGACTTTTACTCCAGTCAACTCAGTTATAATCAGAGAGAGAAAGTTGCTTTTTGGAAGTATTTTTGCATTAATGGCCTCCTCCTGAGAGAAAGTGTTTGCATCATGGGGAAAAGATGGTAAACTGGTGACAGCCGTGGCCACCGTCGCTTGTTTTCTCCGCAGGAGTGGGTGACAATGGGACAAAATCTGAGATAATTCGGTGAGATAATAAAAATTGAAAAGGAGTCGTTCCCACTTTTTCACCCTCTTATCTCCAACTCCACCCAGCCACCCAAAGTTTAAAGACATCCCGAACAAGTTGGTGTAGAGAGAATCTCGTGGTCTCCAAGATGGAAAGACCCAGGTTTTTGATTTCCGTTTTCTGATTTTTATTCCTACAAATGTTCCACTTAAAGTCAGACACCGCTCCTGGTTTGTGATGGGCACAAATTACACCCAAAAAAGTCCAAATATTCTGGGGAAGAAGCTAATGTTTGCAAATGGAGAACTTGGTTCCCATTTAAAATGAAGGAGTCACATTTCAAAGCATAACTTGAGCCCAAGATAAGGGGATGGGCTGCGGAATATTAGTGGGATACAGTGTCTGGTATTTGTAACGCTGCACATCTTTCCAGACTAGACGGACACTTGTAACGAGATGCTTGTGCAGTGTGCAGTGACAAAATAACGAGAGAAAGTGTCTTGATTGACTAAAAACCTAAGTGAATCGCCTTCCCTTGCAAATGTTAAGTCTTTTAAAAATTAGACTGCTTACCCAGCAAAATGAGATTCATTTCAAATGGCTCCCATTCCTTTTTCTAAAGGATTCACCTTGCTTCATCGTCATCAACCCGTTTTTTTATCCAGCCTGCTTTCACCGTAACTTGCAGCAAGTTCCTTGCCCAGTCATGGTTCCCGTGCCAAAGTGGAGTGAAAAATGAGTAGGATCTGGCATTCACTCCTCCACAGACATGGCTCTGTCAACCAGAAAAAGTAGAAAGTAGGAGCTCTGTCTCCTGATAAGACGGAGCTTCATCCATGCATACTGCACCAACCAACTCTTATCTTGACTCCCTCCATATTCTGCTTCACTCCACTTTCTCTCTTTTATAAGGAGAACATTGTATTCCGCAATATTTCCAGAGAAAACTTTCCCTTCTCTTTGTCTCACCTTCTGGAACTTGGTACAAGTCAGTCAGGTATGGAGTGGGATTGCAACTTTCTCTTTGATTTTGTCTACTTTCACTCCAAATATGGAGAGGCCACCAGTGCGGAAACAAATTCATGCCGAGTTAGCTTTTTGGTTGGCCACTTACTTTCCCTGCCTCCAGGCATGGTTGGATGGATGCTCTCTATTAAATATCGAAGATGGAGTGGTGACTAAAATGAAGTCAGCTAGCATTTCAACGAATGGCGTTTTAAGAGTCAAACTGGTTCATGTTTCCTTTTTGGAGTGTGATCAAATATCCTACAGGTAGAAAGTTATGAATATTTGGCAGCTATTGGGATCATGGCATCCAAACTAAAGTAAGAGAGAAGATTGAGAATCACAAGATTTTTAGCAGAACAGAAAAGTCACAGCTAGGGCCACCAAACCATATTTTTGATTACTAATGAGTGAAATGTGTCGAATCGGGAATTGGGAAAGTAAATTGGTTTTACATGACATTGTTGCAAAGGTCAAACTAAGGTCTCTAAAATTTAAAAACGTTGATGTCTGTGCTCTCTTGTAGCTAGGAAGGGTTTAAAAAGTAGGGCAAACCGATCCATCAATCTTTTCCTCAAGTTTGGCGAAGTTGACGGAAATTCAGCCAAGCAACATCATTTTGATAAAGTCAATCTCCGTCCGCTGAAAAATCACCCAAACCCAGACTAAGGGTTGGAGAAAGTCTGGAGAGAGAGAAAGTGGGCGTGGAAGAGTGTCCCATGTTCACTGGGATAATAATACGGAATCATTATCTCTCCCTTCAACTCACTTACAGATTAGTCACATTAAGGAGACTCCTCGTAGGGAAAGCTGCTCCTTTCACCATCCATATTCGCCCCGTAATGTAACCAGTCTCGTCATCCTCCCATCTTCTTTATGGGAAGACGCCTAACAAACCAGAGTAACAAACATCACATCAGTCGATCATGCAAATTCTACCACGACATCAGTCTAAATAAACATGCCAGGAATTTAAGAAAGCACAACCACTCATCCATCCAAATCTTGTCCTCCCAATTTTAATAAATAACCGGATCAAGGCAGTCATATCATCATTTTGATATTTATTAGCAAGCAATTTGCTAACATACCCTCAAACTAATTTGACTCATATATTTTGCGTCATCTGGCCAAACACCAATTGCTCATGATCTAATATCCACCTCATTATTCTTTATTCCTCTTGGCACCCACCCCACATCCTCTATTAACCACTTATCTCCCATGATAACCACATGCTCCCCATAAAATCTAATCCCTCTCCTTTCTCTCTCTTTCTCCAGGAACACGAAGCGTCAAATCCAGCGCCTCTGCAAAGATCCCCAATTCGCCCTGGAATGCTCCATCCTCAACGCCACAGGAACCTTTGGCCTAGGAGACTCCAACACCTCCTTCTTCCCACCCTGGCCACCTCTCTCCCCACTGGAAGAGGACTCCATCTCCTCCTCAAACTCCACCCTCCCCGTCCTCCCTCCCTTCGAGACCTGGCTCTCCATAACCATCGCCTTCTTCATGATCATCTGCATCGTGGTCACCATTCTGGGCAACATCCTCGTCCTCCTCGCATTCATCGTGGACCGTGGTATTCGGCAACCCTCCAACTATCCCATCGCCTCCCTCGCCGCCACGGACCTCCTCATCGGCACCGTCTCCATGCCCTTCTACCTCGTCTACGTCCTCCAAGGGAAATGGATCCTCGGCCCTGTCATCTGTGACCTCTGGCTGTCCATCGACTACACCGTTTGTCTCGTGTCCCAGTACACCGTCCTCCTCATCACCATCGACAGATTCTGCTCCGTCAAAATAGCTGCACGCTATCGCTCCTGGAGGACAAAGAACCGCGTCATATTTATGGTTGTGATAACCTGGGTCATCCCCGCTCTCCTCTTTTTTACTTCCATCTTTGGTTGGGAGCATTGGAAGGGATTCCGTGACCTGGAGGAGGGAGAGTGCGCCGTTCAGTTCCTCAAAGACCCCTGGTTCAATACGGGGCTTATCATTGGCTATTATTGGACAACTCTCGTGGTTCTGTTTATCCTGTACGCGGGTATTTACAAGACGGCGTGGCAGATGCAGAAGAAGTCGGAGGATAAGCGGAGGAGGATGCAGGACATGGTCAAAATGACGGCGGGTGGACTGGCGGGTGTGGCGGGGAAAGCGGCGAATATTGGGATGGGTGGAGTTAGTGGGAGTGTGCCTAACCCACCAGTGTCAGCTGGGGGTGGGGGTGGAGCCGGAAATAAGCAGGGGACGGGGAATAATAGTCTCCATGTCGTGGGTGACAGGGAGGTAAGTGGCATTATGGCTTTTGGGAAGAATAGAGAGACACTCCGACTGACTGGTCATCTCGTACTTTCTCCTTTGGGAGGATGGGTGAAAGGAAGGATTCCTACTCTCACTGGGTTCTTCCAGTTAGAAGGAGATTCATGGTTCTGCAGGATCTAACTTTCTCTCCAGTTTCCAAAGGAAAGTAAAGTAACTTTGGAATGATGAGACTTTGCTCCTCCGGATCAATTTCTGTTTCTCTCCTCTTCCAGAAGTTGGGCCATGTTTTAATTGCATTTTATTCAATTCCTCAAAGAAACTTGTTTCCTGTAGACAAGTACATCCTAGACTAGAGATCTTGTAGATTTGTATTCATCCGTCTTAACCGAGAAGTACGTTCAACAGCTTGTTCCTCCCTCACTGGAGATGGTCTCCTCATAAATGGAGCTTATAGTCAATGAGCAAGTTGAGATGTTGCCCTTCCTAACTGAATTAGGTGCAATGAAGGACAAACATGTTTCTCATTCAGCCAAGACTCCAGCTTTCCCGAATTAAGAGAGATGGACAGGAAATGCTCACAAATGTCTCACAAATTGACTGGTTGCTGCTCCTTCTGGCGTTGATTGGATTTGCAAATGGATGGATTTGTTCCCTTCTCTGAAATATTGGGCGGAAAGCCGTCTTCATAAAGATGACTGTGTTCCTCCGATCTTGTGTTTGGTGAAAGTCCATGCTTTGCCTCCCAGCTTTATTCACATTCATAAAACTGTATTGTTACGTTTACTGAGGTGCAGTTTCCTAAATCGTCAGTATGCAGAGTTTTGTGCAAAAATCGGAATTTGTATTCCACCCACTCTCCTCCCATTCCTATCGCCAATGGCCTCACTTACCTGATTTACGTCATGTCGTAATCTTACTCAATTTTGCACAGGATTTCACAGGAATTTGAATAAATATCATGTGAATTATCCAACAATGTACTCTGAGACGGAGACAATAAGACAAGGCTGACGGGAAATTGGTGTAAAATCTTTGACATGTCTGCCACCCCCCCGTCTCTCTTATCCTTAGATAACCAAGTAGACTCAGGCTTAGAAAGGTTCTCCATAATAATGCTCCCACCTTGTCTCCTGCATAAGAAACAAATCCTGTCAAACTAAAACACAACACAGTGGCGGAAGGCTCTCCTTTCCTCGTCATATTCAGGACAGACAGAGAGACAAGCTTATTTCTATTCAGCTCCATCCAACCCTCAAATAAGTTGATGTTGATATAAGAGGAGATCCTTGAGAAATCCGGAATCCTGTTATGTTCCCTGTCAGCCATTCGTCTGAATAATCCAGAGTCCATAAACTAAACTAGTCTAAGAAGTCTAGTATGTATGTCATGTCAAGGTGTTGGCCTGGTCAGAATGGGAGCTGATTCCTGACTCCCCGTCTGTCAACCACACCTGCCTCCTCCTCCTCCCTCTCCTCCTTTCTTTGTAGTCGAGTCATGATTCGGATGGAATGGGGTTATTGTTGAATTATGTAAAGTTCCACCACATTCATTACGGATTGATACATTCCCTCCCTGCCTCCGCTCGCTCAGTTTCTTTTGGATTTCGGATTTTTCTCCAAATCAGGAAATCAGACAGGTTTCTGAAATAAGTAAGATGATCCATCAGAGGATGCTGAGCAGGTGTCTAATCCACGTGGATTGGTGCCAATCCCAGGTCAAAGGGGACAGGACTCATGTCCCAGGACGTGTCTACAAGAGTAAGACTTGTTCTCCTGTCCTCTTATTCTTTTCCAGTTCCAAAAGCTGTCAATGTGTCTTGTGAGTTGGTTGGTAGTTATCTGTCATGGAATGCATATCAAGTAGTTGGGAGTCATCATTATTTTGCTCCTTATCCACTCATGTCTTGACAAATTGACATCCTCCTCACTCCTACATTACTCTATGTACTCTACTTAGATACTCCTGGACTCACAGTTGCTTAAGGTAACAAGAGAAAGTATAGATATTGCAATCAGCATCTACACATAAGCCAGGAATTGGTTTCTCATCATTCCATTCTTGGACTTGATCAACTCCTTCAAATTTTGGGACTGTCATATTTTGTATTTGGTTCATTACACTCCCTACAAGGATTCCGAGTCCTAGAATTTGAAACAAGAGTTGCTCACAAAGTTTAGGAGAACAATGGCCAAGAAAGTGAGCTCAAGGATTGAATCCTGTCCTCCCATTCAAATTCATCTTCCTCCAAAGAGAAAGCAGTTGGAGAGCTTTCCCTTCCAGTTTGGAGAACGTGTGAACAAATAAGTGGGTGATTAAAAGTTGGGAGTTGAAACTTTTCAATTACTTTTCAAACATTTGGAAACTGAGTAAACAGGCCAAACTCACACTTTCTCCCACTTTCTCTCGTCCTTCTGTTGGTCAACAAAGACTGGAATTAAATTAAAATATTGAAACACTGATGAGTGACATAACCATATTTTATGACTCCATCTCCACTACTGGACGGACAGACGGACAAACCCAGAAAGTGACACTCGCTTTTAATTTCAGACGCGGCTGGACTCCTCCGACTCCAATGAGAAGAAGGGAGGAGGAGGAGGAGACAACGAGCGCTCCTCCTCCCCCGCATTCGACTCGGATGAAGAGTCCACTTCCGTCATCACCAAAAAACCCAAATCCAAGTCCTCCTCCTCCCACCATCCCAAGAAACGGGAGAGAGGTCAGGGGCATGGTCTCCATTCTGCCAAAATACCACCCGCTCCTCCTCCAAGGGCATCCTCAAATCCTCCTCCTCCTCCCACTAAACCCGTTCCCCTCAAAGGGAGCATCTCTCCCTCCGCCGAGTTCCCCCCTCCACCCCAAGAACTACTGGGCACACCCTCCAAACGTCTCCATCAGCCTCCCTCCTCCCTCCAACTCTCCTCTCGCGATGGTCGACGTGGGAGTCGGGGTCAACCTCCCAAAGAGACTCCTCCTCCTCCCAGAAAAGCCTCCGGCCACACCCATGACATCCTTGTCGAAAGTAAAACCCGGGTAGCGTTGGCCGTGAAGGAAGTCGTCACCCAGGCCGCCGTTCCTCTCACCTCCGCCAATTGTGAGCCACCTCCTTCCTCCTCCTCTGGAATAACCAACCAATCCTACGAAAGAACTCCAGGGGGTGTGGCTCCATCTGAACCAGTGACCCACCCCCTCAGCTCCTCCTCCATCCTCCATCCCTCCACCCGCGACATCCACGCCTCCATCCAGCAACAATGCTCCAACCTCCGTCTCGCCTCCCTCTCCAACTCCAACGCCTCCACCCTCCACGGCCACACCCCCGCCACACCCACATCCCTCCAGGAAACTGTGTTCATTGGAAACTGTCCGCTAAACTCCGCCCCTGACCCCACCCACAGAGCCACCAAAGCCTGGACTTCCCCCTCCCTCCACTCCTCCACTTCCACACTCCGTGGGGAAGGTGAGGCTCCTCCTCCTTCTGGAGGGGGTGTGCCTCTCCTGGACGTGGTCGCCTCCATCCTGGACTCCACCAACAACCCCAATCTGTCGGCGGAGGACAAGCGCCACTCTGTTCTCTCCTCCCTCTCCTTCCTGGACGGCGCCGACTTCCGGTACATGGACGAGAATAGCTCCATCGCCCCCGGAGAGACTCCGACCCCACCCTCCTCCGGTGTCTGGCCGCCCAGACTCCTCCCACCCGAGCCCAACTGCTGGACCCTTCAACTCCAACACCTCGTCCGCCAACTCCTCCTCGCCCAGCAGCAGAACCTCTCCCCCCAAACAACCGTTCCCCTCATCCAGCAACTCCAGCAACAGCTCATCATCCAACAACAGCAAATCCTCCTCCAACAGGCCATGCTCACCCAACTCCAAATCCCTCCCCCACCCACAGGGGGCGGCGTTAACTCCCATCTCCCTCCTCCGCCCCCACCTCCTCCTTATCTCCACTCTGACAATCAGTCCTATCCTCCTCCTCCTCCCCCTCCAGGGTGTGGGTGTGGCTTATCCAGTTCCGGATCCTCCCATTTTCAAAGTGGTTACACCCAACTGGCCGCCGCCACGCAGGAGTTGGTGGGAGGAGCTCCACACGCGATGGCGGAGTCTCTTTGCTCCGGTGTCCCACTCACGACGATGTGTTCACGATGCTCCACCCCTCGGGGGGAGGAGGAGGACATTCCACTAAATGACTTGACTCCTCCCTCTAAAACAGATGACAATAAAAGTGGGCGTGGTCGGAGAGAGAGTCAAGTTCAGACTTCTCCTGTCCAGTTTCATATCCCGAAACTGCCTCCACCCCCTTCCCGACGGAGTCAGAGTGGCACACCCACCTCCTCCTTCCAGGGGCAGACTGAAGTGGTAGCTCCACCCCTAACCATAGCTCCACCCACAGAGGAGGAGCCATCCCTCCTGGGCGGAGGTGGAGTTTACTTTGGTGACGAGTCTTCCAGTGAGAAACAGGGTGGAGTTGGAGCTGTGCCTCCCGACGCCATAGAAGTCGAAACAACGCTGATCCTCCCAACGACGAGTGCCGGGAATGGAGACGGGAGCCGCCTCCTCTCCTCCGTGGGAGGGGACGAAGATAACCCCGAAGATAAGCTTGGAGGAGAAAAGACTAAATCCCGTAGCCTCGTAAAATCCCTGGGAAAGCGAATCAAGAGAAAGCGACAAAAGGAAGGGCGACAGAAATCCAAATCCGAGAACCGGGCGAGGAAAGCACTGCGGACAATATCCTTCATTTTAGGGGGTAAGACTTTCTCCTTCCCACTTTCTCCATTGTTTCTCTCTAATCCATTGTACTTTCTCCATTGTTGTTTCAGCATTCGTGATCTGTTGGACGCCGTACCACATATTGGCGATGGTTGAGAGTTTTTGTGGCTGCATCAACAGTCACTTGTACATGTTTTCCTACTTTCTCTGCTACGCCAACTCCCCCATCAACCCCTTCTGCTATGCTCTCGCCAATCAACAGTTCAAAAAGACTTTCACTCGCATCATGAAAGGAGACCTTCACATGACCTAGTTCCCACTTTCTCCATTCTTATTACTTTCTCCCCTGTTTTACCTCAATACTCAACTTTCTCCCACTTTTTACTTTCCCCAGATTGAGTTCCATTTCAGAGCTGTGCTACATAATAATAGGGAAAGAAGGTGAAGAATCCAGAACTAAATCTATTACTCTTACTAACTGTTAAGTGACGGACTATACCACTACAATATCTAGAATTTACTTTGAACTAAGAAATATTTAATGTATAACAGAGACTTGTAGCCATTTATAAGGGATATGTGACTATATTTAATAGATATCCAAGTGAAAGGAGACAGTTAGCGGAGAAAGTGAGCCAAAGTCTGGAACGTGAGGAGACAAGAGCCCTGTCTCCTCTCTTTCTGGGAGAGAAAGCTGGGCTATTCTAATATTAAGGCGTTTAAGGGATGAGATATTTGCTAATAAGAAATTAAACTAGGTAAAAAGGAACTGACGAATAGGTGGAGAAAGCTAACTCCAACCCGCGCTGCTTGGAGTGAGTGAATGGTGGATAAATGGAGTCCTTTATTTTAGGTGTGGCTATTTGGACTAGAATAGAGTAAAATGATTCTGATCTCCTATCAATGTTCCATCCATAGTGTAATAGATAGAGGAAAGGATATAGAAGAAAACCCAACAATACGAGAAATTAACAAGTCACTGGCTAACTAAGTAGAACTCCAGGCAAACGATGAGTCAATTGGTATTTTACTTTCCTTTATAAAATTCCCAAAAGAAAGTTAGATTTCCAATTAACTCCTGAGAATTGTACCTTCCTAACTGGTCCCATTTCTGTATTAACTGGATGGCTGAGTGTCCTATTTAGCTGCTGCTTATTGGATAAGTATCAATACAATATACAAAATCAAGGGGTTTATTTGTACGTAACACGTAGAGCCAGAGAGTTGTGGAGTAACAAATCCAAAGACAATAAAAACATTTTCTGTGTCCAATCTTTCATCTGGATCAATCTTGGGATTTCTTCAAAAAACAATACAATTAAATTAAAAACACAGACTCCTGTGTATTGAACTTTAATCATTTTTCAGGGTAAAAGTCGCCTTTCTCCGTTTTATCCCTCAGCTTATGGGCTGGATTCATTCCACCACGATTAAGGATAAAAATGGGGGTTATATCCTCTGGACTAGAAAAAGAGGCTGTAAAACGGGTGACATTTAAAATCCCAAACCTTTTCCAGTTATTGAGAGCATTATTCCTCCTCCCAGGTAAAAAGAAAGGCTTGAGGAGGACTTTACGGAGATTTGTGTACAAGGACATCAATTTCCAAAAACTGGAGCCTGGCTTCACGCTGTCCCCTCACCACCAATTGGGACCCATTTATCCAACGAATCCTTCCGAATCGCCACAGCCCTCCGACTGGGTTGCGA